>BMAV01025280.1:239638-269799 GCA_019973955.1 Trichonephila inaurata madagascariensis | reverse complement strand
AGTGAGGGTGGGCCACGTGTGACTCGGAACTCCCAACATAGTACTCGGATTCCTTCGAATGGTATCCAACCCTTCTGTTTCCAAATATGGCATTCGTAAATATAATTTTAAGAAAAATTCATAAGATTAAAATTTTATTTTATATTAAGTGAGGTTGTTACATACATACATAAACGCACGGATAATTGTGATTCACTGCAGCAGAACAAGATCATAATTCCTATCTGGAAACGAAAACAAAATATGACAAAAGCTTGTATTTCAAAAAAAAATTCAGTTTTAAGTAAAGTGCTACAGAACATATATTGAATCTTTTTTGATAATTATATTAAACTCTAAATTAATCGGTAGATAATATGTGAAATATCTTTTTACAAAATTTCCTAACACATAAGAAAAATTCAAAGTAAGCATTGTGATCATAAAAGCAATTTTGAATATGAAAATAATTCTGAGACATATATATGTGTTTAGCAATATTTTTTTTATTTCTTTTGAACTGACATTATTGACGAGGCTTTCATCTTACTAATATTTAAGCCATTGTTACGTACAGAATAATCAAGTGAGATCTTTTTGCAGGCGAAGTCAGATCTGTTTGACAAGGAAACCGTGGTTTATCCAGACCAATTGGAGAGTTCAAGTTTAGCCTTACGTTTCCGGCTCAAACCTGATGTATTGCATAACGGAAAAGTAACTCTCAAATGCGTCGCCACCATCAACCACATCAGCGCAGTGACAACAAAAGAGATCAGAGCTTCAGGTAAATAAGTGATAATCCCAACCACTCATAAAGAATCACTCAGATTTGCTACTAACATTAACTACATACGCGCAATCTTATAAAGGGTGTATCAATAGAGCGGTTATAAACTTTCGGGACAGATTGAGTACACCTAGACCAGAGGTTTCCAAACTTTTTTGCCTCATAGACCCCTTGACAGGTTTTTCAATTTAGGGTAGACCCCTACTTACCTAATATTAAATTTTTTGCAAATTCATCAACTTAAATGAGTTTTTGAAAGCAGGTATAGAGCTATTTACTTTAAAAGATTACAATTTTAAACTGTAGTGAAGTATAAAGTGTTTACAAATTAAGAAAAAACACATGTTAATTAAATTAAAATTTAATTAAAGCATAACAACATAACTGTTACATAAAATAACTGAGCAACAAACAAATGCTTTTAGTGGGAAGAATGAATTTGATTTTCAACATTTGGCATCAGTCTTATCAGGTTTTAACCCTAAATATCTCCTCGGTTAATAGTGTTCAGTGTTTTCTTTTTTCTTCTTTGTTTTGGAGATTGGTAAGTACACTGAAAATGCTCCTTCTCAATCGAAAAAACAATTAAAAACTTTCTCAAGGTATTCCATAATATGGAATAAATAACAGGTATACCTTTTTAAAGCCGAAATGGTTGACATCGTTTCTAAACTTTCCTTTGAGATCTTCGTTAGTGCATATTCCTAGTGCTTAATTCTTTTAATCTGACATTTTTTTTTTCAAAATAACCATATGAAATCATTGACTACTGCAGTTTTACGACAATCAAAAAACTCATTATCAAACCTAATTTCCAAATCTAAAAAAAAAGCACATTTAAATGTCGGCGACGTCCAAAATTATATTCCTTTAGCTTAATTCTAGCAAGAAAGGCTGACATGTGGTCCTTGTTTTAATAAAATTTATGCTGTCGACCCCTGGGGGTCTATATAGACCACTTTGGGAATTACTGACCTAGACGATGGGAAATTACATAGAAATGCATGGTCGGAAACGCTTTCCTGGCGTGGTAGCGGTGACACAAAACACAAGAATAACTGGACACGAAAAAGAGGAAAAAACATGTTTATTATTCTCAATACATCAAAAATGCTGGGAAGTCGTTGACTGGTGTATACGAAAGATGGCCCTACGTAAACCAAAGAATCAGATGACGGTACTTGCGCATTCACGGTTTTTGCTGCCGTGCTCACTGTGAAGCTTCGTTTCACCTGCCGACAAAGTGGTTGTCTAATGGAACGTTACACGAACACTGAGCTTTCTGGTATGCATGTGGTATACGCGGCTACTGATTGCGATGGGTGAGCCACACATAGTGGTAAAACAGTGGTTGCACTCCCAGCGTTACCCTAAAAGGCAAATTCCTAGCCAAGCCTTCTTTGCACGCTTGCACCAGGGATTGTCCGACAGCGGATCCTTCCTCATTGACACACATGTTTTCTCCTATTATTTGTGTTCTCTTGTGTTTTGTGTCGTCACTACCACAACAAGAAAAGTTTCCGACCATGTATTGATACATGATTTCCTATCATCTAGATGTAATCTATCTGTCCTAGAAGTTTGTAATCGCTGTACTGATACATCATGTATGGACAAGTTCTACTTTGTAAACAACAACATTGGACCGAAACCGAATCACTACCATTCCTTCTTCCGGTGTAATGTTAATCTACGGAAAAACATCGAAATTCGAGTTTTTGATACTTTTTTTTTAACTATATGGATAGAAGATGATCTGTAGATTTCAGGCTCAGGATTTTTTATATTATTTATTTCAGTATCTTTTCTAAAATACCTTGTTAATTTTTTAGCTCAAAGTAATAGGGATTTTGCTATTACCGGAAAAAAAGTGTTCTAATGACTGCAGCGCTCCCTTAGTAAGCTTTACGGTAGAACTTATCCCTATTTATGTAATAAGTTATTTGAATTTTTCGTACTGTTGTTCTCTACATTCTGAATACATCGACAAAAAGAAATATTCGCTAAATTCCAGCTCATATAATCGGAAAACTTACTAGAAGTTGAAAAAAAATAGGACAATTAAGGATTAACATTAAGGATTGAGCAATAAATTATGCAAATTTTAGAGTAGACTCTCCTCATTGAGAAACACAACTGGTCTGAAATGCTTAGCTCCCTGGTACATGTTGAATAGGTTATAAAGGATGGAATCTGCAAAATGGTCAACATACGTGCCATTATTTCTGTCACGGTAATCGTCGTCAAAAAAAAAAATTGTCTCAGAGGACACTTGCAATATTAGAGTATGCCAGTAATAGAAGCAGTTGCAGAAGACCAACGATTTTAAGAACGGCATGGTGATAAAACTGAGAGGGCAGGTTGCTGTACACTTAAATATCAAATGATACATACCTATAAGCGTTCACTGTGCACCAGCTGTGGCAGAGATGATTGAAACAAGAAAATGTGACAAGCTTGAAGCAAGCATCATCACATCATGACAGCAACATCAGCACGCGTGGATCAATGCATTTACCGGCAAGCGGTAGAAACCCACATGACACTTCGGCCACCATTTTGCAGTAACTGCAAGACATCTTTGATGTTCCCATGATGAACTAAGACCATTATCCTTTAACTGTTTACTAATGGTCATTACTCATAGCGTCCTTTAAGTTTAGGTCCTGTTGTTTTACACTGAAGGAATGGTTTTACAAAAAGAGCAATACTAAAAAGAAATGGCATTTCAGTTAAAAAAAAAAAAATTTCTAAAGACCATTTCGAAAGATTAATAAGAAAACGTAATAGTCCTAAAGGAAATTCAATAGTTCCTTAACAAGAAAATAACTAACTTTATAGCTGTATTGGTGAATATTATCAGACTAATATTTGTATATCCTTATTAGAGAAATTTCAAGCAATTTTTCTCTTGTAGATTTACAAAAAAAAAAAACAATTGCAGCAAATTTTTCAAAGTAGATCCAACGGTGATTTTTTTTAGTGTTAAGGGCATCGTTATGTGTACTATCGAATGCTCCACAATTATTTGTTTTTTTCTACAATTAAGTAAACTATAAATATCTTTATCGTTATTATCGAGGTAAAATGGAAAGATTACTAAATCTTAAAAGTTTCTAATTCTAGTAATCAGTCTAAATGCCTAATCACTCTATGGAATAAAGGCCAAACCAAAGAATAACCATTAAAAATTTGATCATGTACAAATCTCCAAAAAATAAATTATAAATAAAAAAAAATTGAGAAAAGTATCATTAAGATACGCTACATACAGATGCTTCTTGAAAAAGTAAAGACCATTTCTAAAAGGTACTAAAGAAGAGAGTGAGAATGGGGGTTAAGAAATCCATTATTCTATAGCTACAATATATCGATTCAATAGTGTAAAAAATAATGTTACGAATTTTGAGTAATTAATGTTTATTTTTTTCTTAAAATAGTGTAAATAGTTTATGTTTGGATCACACTGGCGTAGCTAGCCTTAAGGTGGCCCTATATCAAAATTCCTTGGGGAAGTGCCGATTTAAGCTCATTTCGGGCCCCTTTGGCACTGGAAGATCGAAATTTATAACCAGAAAATCTGGTTAAATTCAGCTTATCCTGGTTCCGAGCGCCCAGTGGATAAACCGGTACTGCATTGGGGGTCTTTAAAAAAATGGGAGCTATGTTTAGGGGATTGATAACATTTTACAATTTTCTTTTTTTTTTACATATATTGGGGTCCCTGTAGTTTGGGGGCCCCGTATCATTGATACGATGGTGGCTACAAACCTGATCTAGATGTTTAATGCGTTAATATTACTTTTTATTGTATTTATTTTATGATAAAAATTGTAATATTCGCAAGCAAAACCGTCCCCGTACATCATATTGGCATTACAACCAAGTTGGCATTTTTGGCGGCAATATGAATGCTCCTGGAAATTACAAGAGAAATCTGTAACATCAATATCTAAGACGTAGCGGATTTTACAAGAAAGCACTGCAAAGTAGCCGCGCAGAATATAAATAGCAGTTGCTTGCGGAAACTGTGAGTCAGTATTGCTTCAACTGTTGGAAGATTTCACTAGCGAGTGGTTGCTTGTGAGGATAATTTTAACCATTACGTACTTGTATTTTTAGACACTGATAGTATCTGAGCGCTGTAGGTGAAAAAACTTTCTGGGACATTGTGCGAATTTTACAGCTGTAGCCTGTATTTTTTAAGGATTGTCTTTCGACAGTAAGTTCCATCACTCTTAAGAAACTGTTTTTTCCTTTGTGACTGATAGCATAAAATCCACGATCCCTGAACTCTACTTCACAATATTCAACAATCAAAAATGCTCAGTTTCCATTTCGCTAAGTAGTACATACTTTTCACAATCTGATTTTTTTTTTCCAGCAATGCCACAAGCGGTGTCTCGGAAATATCTTTCTACAATTCTAGGAGCAATGGTCCTTCTTCAAAGATGGTCTATGAATTCTCTTCTGGGACATTCCACTTTTTTATAAAACTACCTATATACAAATCCATGTGTATAAATTCATATATATTTGATACTTATCTGTAAAAAAAGCTTTATGTGTTACCACAATCCACTCAAATGTAAAAGCATGTATATGTTTAAGTGTGTTTGATTATATTTCCTCGCAATGTTTGTTCATAATTGTTATCCGTGGAAAAAAATTAACATTTAATAAATATTTGATGTTTCTATACATTTGAAGTATAATACTTATGAAATAAATAAATCAAACGTTTAATACGTCTATATACATTGCATCAAATGCAAAATAAAAGCTGGAAGGAAACAAGAGATTGTAATAGTTAATTCTCAAAGCTTAACTGTCCAATCAATATCCAACAATTAAATCATTTGACATTAATTTTCTTCATTTGTTATTTGGACCACATGATTTTTTTAAATATATATATATTTGGAACATTATTACATATGCGCGTATAAAAACTTCTGCATTCTATTTTTTTATATGTAATAAGCTATCTTCATTGGATTAGAGTAGCATAGGTCAACTCTGAAATGATTAACTTGAATTATTGCGAATAATAATTTTTACAAGTGTTTAAAAGACTACAATTACAAAGTGTTTAAGAACAAAACCTAAATTACAAGAACACTTTTTCATACATAAAAATACCCAGATTAAAATACAATGCAACTTCATTAAAAACGAGACAATCATTTATTTTGTGCTGTAATCCCTGTTTGATTCAATATATTTTTTCTGTTTAAAATGTATGTGTTTAAATATATTCCATTAATCAGTTCATACACACACCCTTTTCTAAGATTTTTTTTTTACCTTTCCACAGACTGTTTTGTGCGGTAACTTTTTTTTACAAATTTTTAAATTCTTTACTGGTCATACTTTTAAAGTGTACCTCAACAGATTTAACCAATGCCCTTCCAAACTTTGTGACTGCAATGTTGGTAGTGAGCAAGGTGTTGAACATCTTATCCATTGTTGTGCAGAATTTAAGAAAGAAAATGCCTGAAGCTTACACTGTATACTCTTGAAAAAAAATCAACCAGCCTCCAAATTTTTTTCAGCTTAATTCACATTTTGTTTCTTCATTGATTTCATTTAGTAATCTTACATACTTTTTGTGTGTGTGTTTAGGTTTTATTTGTTTAATTCTGTAATTACTTGTTTTTGTTATTTCCCATTTGTTTTGTAATTTTTGTTCCAGTATTGATCCTTTATTTTACTTCTGCAAGCCCTGTGTGATACTTGTGGGGTGCACGGGAATTTTATGGCTTCGATTAAAAAAATACATACATTCCACTTCTTTTACACTATAAAAATTTACTCATTTCTTGTAACATTGCATATTTATATACAGTCGAACCTCCATATTACGAACTTAATTGCGAATTTTTCTTTTTTGTGAACTTTTTCTTGGAATCAAAAACATTTCACGATTTTCTTCATAAAAAATATCCCCCGCCCCCCTGTAGCGAAGTGCATTTTCTTTATAACGAACTTTCTTGTGATTCAAATTCTTTTTTTCTCCCTATTTTTTAGTATTTAAGGACGCACATGGCAATGTATGCTTAAAATTTCTAGTTGCAAAATAATACATATTTAAAATTACTTGCATGCTTTAAATTAGAAAAAGTTCTTAAAATAAAATTATTTTCTTAATGTTGAAAATACAGTTTATTCCTCAACATTCTTTTTTCTTGTTTTCCTTGCAATTTTTCTTTCCTTTTGATGAGTAAAATATATAAAAATAATAGATATTAATTTACAAAAAGGTGTAAATAATTATTTTTTTCAATATATAGTGTTTATGAATTTAAAATTTGTTTTACGTGGTTTATAAAGTATATTGACAGATGAACCTCTATATAACGAATTTTCCACATTACAAATTTGTTTTCGGGATTTAATGGCTTCGTTATATAGAGGTCCGACTGTATTTCTAAATTTTAAGGCAACAAATAAACATATTAGAATATTACTGTCTGATAAATAACAAAGTTTGTTCCTATATAAGTAAAGGCAGCCTTATGAATAGGGAATCAAATGGTAAGAAATTAAAATAAATACTGGGGGGAAAAAAGAATTAAAATAAAATGAGGGACTGCTCATTAAAAAAATTGTACTTATCCACACCTGGAGTTCATGAAAATGTAACATTTTTAAGAAATATAATAAAAATATAATTTTAAATTTTTTTGATATTATATCATTTTTTGCAAAGATATATTATAAGAAACAATCATTATCAAATATCATTCAAATCCTCTTTTTCACCTTGCCTTCCAAATTATTTCAATTTGTTTGATTATGTTAAATTAACATCACAAAAGAGCTATACAGTCGTTTAGTAGTTTTCAAGCAGAACTGAATGATAAGAACAATGCCTGGGTATTCTTAAACTTAAATGGAATAAAAAATGTGAATCATTGTTATTTCACTTTATTTTTACAGAAATAGAATTGAACAATCTGGCAAACATTAAAACTGCTGCTCCTTTAATCATATGTTATAATAGCTCAAAAACCTGAAAAATAAAGCATTTATACTTGATTTAAGTTATAAATGCTGGTAATTAAAAAAAAAACATTCCAAGAAAGGGATTAAATCATAAACCACAAAAACAGAAATTAAATAAAGGCAGCATTGGTATGATTTAGAATAATTTTAAAACACACACACTATATACAAAGACTTAACAAATTTCATATTTGTGATACACAAATCAAGAATGATGAGGACAACACAGGGGCAGATAGCTCCCTCTAACCTGCATGCCGAGAATTTCTGGACAATTCTAAACATATTTAAAAACAAAAAAGGGACTATAAATTTCCTATTTATTTTTTTAAAACTGTTTAAATGCATTTAAACTTTTACATATTAAAATGATAGCTGGTATAAAAAAATAGCTGAAAATTTAAATATTTCATGAACCTTTGGTTATTTTTCCGCATTTCCTCCATAGAAATAGAAATCAAACAGTTATTTTTTTAAAAATCAATAATTGATGCATATATTCTATATTTAAATTATAATGAGAATATAAAACTTGCACAACTTAAAGATTAATTAAAATCATATAGCAAAAAGTGTAGAAAATTTCACACTTTGAATGTGATACAAACTTCTAAGGCCGTTTAGCAAATATTATAAAAAATACTAAGTCAAAAATCAAGAAATAAAGTACAAAAATTAAATCTCTTTTCACCATATTTTGAAATGCATGCTATTAAACAGAACCTAAAAGAGGAAAAAGGTGAACCATAATCTATCAATTTAAATCACACTGCATATTTAAAAGAAATTTATGTAAAAATCTACTACTTTAAATATGTCTCCAAAATTATTAAAATTAATTCATTGAATGTATTAATTAGTATGCTATTCGTATTCATACAACTAAAAGTAAATGAATGTCAAAATTACTTAAATATTCCACTGTGTTTAAGACATGAATGTTTTCTAACTGCAAAAAGAATTTTGCACACAAAGAAAAAAATTTATATTTAAAAAAATAAACTGATATTCAAGCCAGGAAAAATTACTTCAATTAACAAATAAAGTAGAGTGTACTTTAACACCATAAATAAATGGAATAGAAAAATTCCAAAATGGATGCTTCAATACTCATTTCTAATTTTAATTGTCATTGTTCAGCAACAAAACAGGCAACTGGAAATATATCTGCATTTGTTTCAAAATACTGAATATACCATTCATATTCACTAATAAAAATAATTCCCCCTCCCCAATACTTGACTTAAAAAGCAGAGTAACATAATTTAATAAAAAAAAAATTATAATGACACTGAAATGTTAAAAAAAAACCCTGTACTTCATATTTAATAGAAGTGACGAATTGATAAATTCATTCAAAAAACTATATCCTTAGGGATTTTTTTTAAAAAAAATTAGAAATACATATTTAAAATTCCTTTTCATAAAAACTATCACTCATAGTCTCTATGCTAAATATAATAGCTTTTATAAATATTTATAAATTTTTAGAAAGGCCTAAATAACGATTTAAAACAGAAGGATAATTTTAAAAAGTTGTGGAATAACAAGATACACACACAAGTAAAAATTTAGAGATGACATTAATTTTTCCAAAAGTTTGAAAATTGCTTTGTCAACTCACTTTACATACTCAAACAGAAATTTACAGTTTTAATAGCTAAAAAAATCAAAATTAAACACCAAAATAAGTATAATTTTATAAATATCTATATTAACTTTTTTAAATAAAAAAGCATATTTACAATTTAAATAAATTTTAGCTGTAATACTTCTTCCTTTAAAAAAATTAATATTTTTTTAAGTAACTAGAATATCTAGCATGACATTTCAGTAAAGAAAATTTGTGGAACCACATAATCTGGTGTAACCGAATATAAAATCTAAAGAGAAGAAATTATACACAATTATCTACCTGTTATAACTTTTATTAAATTATATATAATTTGATCATATCTACAAAATCACACAGCCAAGTTGTATTTAAGACAAAAAGGATTTTTCCCTATTAAATAAAACTTCAGAACACTATTTTGAAATCCTACTTTAAATTTCCTTTTTTTAATGACCTATTATAAAAAAGATGCATAAATATATATTTTTAAATTCATGAAACTCATAATGAAACACACTAGAAATATATATTCACCGGTTTCCAGAATTTTGGTTATCACAGCATTTACAAAACTCTATCACTGATCCTCTAGATATAATGTTCAGCATTTACTAGGGATGTTTAGAAAGTAGGTTACACTGAAATACTGTAACTCAACACACTTTGTTTTGAAATCCTTGTCTCAATAGTCATAGCACATTATTAAGCTATTTCTCCACATATTCATACACTTGCTGTAAAAGTTTGTCAGAACACACAGTGCAAACTATTCAATGCCCTTACATTAGATATATTTCTTAGCCATTGAGTCAGCATATATAATAGTCTTAACTAGTCAATGTTGAAGAAATGGTGTCCTTCAAGATATTCTTCCAGCTTGTTGAACTCATGGAAATCCAAGATTGCAATTACACAAGGTGTTTTGTTGTCTTTTTTGCATTTTTGAATTAGTCAAGTGCAGCATTTTTTTAACTGTTGGAACTATTTCATCATGGTTGGACATAACACCACCAATATTTCATGAACAATTTCTGTACAAGTGTCTTTTTCTCAAAGAAATCATACTGTTTCATGCAATCCAATGTTAAGAGTAAATTTACAGTTGATGTACTACTTTGTTCATACTATGTAGCAATAATTTTCACTATTTGAATGAAAATGCCAGCATTACAAGCCATGGACCTGCCTTGTCTTCAGAATTAAGAGTGGTCTTGTTGCGAAGTTTTGCCATCCCTTGAAGTACAAATGATGCTTACTTTCTGAATGATTTATGCTAGATAATTTTTTGCAATTTATAATTGATATTACTTTGACAAACTTTTTCAGAGCCAATCAGATGCTATTTAAATGGAAGATAACTAACATGTTATGTCAAAAGCTTAATTTTAGAACTGGAGAAATATTTTCATTAATAAAAATAATTTGTGAAATATATATCTTTAAAAAGGAATGAAGTACGGTGCAGAACCAGAATTATCAATATGAAAAAAAGTATAAATGTTTGTCTTTAAGTGCAAAGTATGAAAATGTGCAGATTTCAAGAAAAATTTGATACAGATCTACAATCTCAACTCAAAACAGGAGATTTCAAAACAATATTTTTACAATATCTCAAAATACAATGTACTGAGTAAATAAAGAAAGCAACAGAAGAATCATATTCAATGCAAAAAAAAAGCAACAGAAAATTTTTTATGAAATTTTGAACACAACAATGATTTTTCATGAAAGCAACCATGGTACTACATAATTAACAAGATGATTAAGCTCAGGAATTATTTTTAAAATTTAAGAGAGAACATTACAAATATTTCCCAATAAATCACAAAATTTTAAATGATGAATTTAAATTTTATTGCATTTCTTTTTACAAAGTATAGCTAACATCTAACAATAGATGACAGGAAAATAAACATAGCACAATAAAACAATTTCATCCATCGCATTAAGGCAAATGATCTAGGAAAACTATATTCTAAATAGGGACGGAACGTTGGCACTGGCCTATAGGTGGTCAGAGCAGTACATTTCCCACTATTTATGCAATACGCGAGTTTTTTAAATAGTGTATTTTAAAGTCACATTGAGACTTATTGTAAAGGATTAATGTGATATTTTTGAAGACCCTTTTAAATTTATTTTTTAAGTGAACAAAATAGATTTATATAATTATAGTACACTATAAGGTACATAAAGTAATTTGAATAAGCCTAAGCTATATATGAAATAACTTACATATCACAAGTTTTCCAATTTAACTCAAATTTCTTAAATCATGAGCTAAATTCTTATATTAATAACATATTTTATTGTAATATTTCACCTATGTGAGTTATTCAAAACACTACACAAGTAATCATTATTATAGAAAATGTCATTCAACCTAGTTAAATTAAATAAGATAAAAAGATGAGTAGTTATTAAGTTCAAGTATAATTAATACATATCAACTAGAATAGGAATACCAAGTCTAGAGACTGAAAATTCTACACACATTCTCCAAACTCATACAGGAACATTACCTAGTAGAAAATCCAATTACTAATCCCAATTGATATTGAGAACAGGGTGCAACTTTTATGATAAATTGATGCAAACATTAGTTTTTAATTTGTGAATTTTTAAATATACATATAAATACATAAAAAAGAATGTATAGTAAATAATTTCTTCGCAAAATATGTATAAATATACAAAAGTAACCGAGAAAACTTTTTTTCATCATTTATTTTTGATTTTTTAAAGCATAACTTTATAATTTAGGTATACAAGGCTTTACAATACAAGTATGTAAATACATTCTCACTATACTGCAACAAACCATGTTCACTCAAAAATATTTACTTCAGCAATGAAGAGAGGTGAATCATATAACATAACAGTTTATTTTAAATACTTATTCTGGATTTCGTATGGACACATCTGCATTAAACATGTTAACACGCTGAATTAAATTAAATGACAGCATGCTGAGAGTGAGGTTTTTTTCGTTCGTGTGTAATCTCTTATTCCAAATATTTTTTAGAAAGCAAAGTTTCCCAAGTTCTAAATATGTCCTGTTACTCAGAAACAATGAAAAGAGGCAGTCCGACTGTTTGTTTTTTTTTGAAGAAAAAATGTTTTTTCCCTCTATCAGTGAGGTGGAGGAGGTTCAGTTGTTTTATTCCTATCATCAACTTGACGTAAAGCTTTTCTCCTCGTGGGTGAAGTACCTCTCTCCCGATTGGTCGTCCTACTTACAGGTCGTGCTCCACTGCTTATTGCCTCCCGTGTGTTTGCTCGTTGTGAACCAGCTCCCCTACCAGCTGGGTTATTGTAGCTATTGCCTGCACCACGATTATGAACCCTACCTTGAGGGTTAGGACGTTGGGCGGGAGGTTCGGGATTGCTACGAGTTGGCCGCACTTCTTCAACAGTAGAATTTGAAGGCTGCTGCACAGATTGGGAGCCAGACTCTGGTATGGCACTTGTTGGATCCCTTCGAGGACCATGATTATCATTTACATCTGGATAAGGGGTGACTTCTCCACCATTTAAACTTAAATCAATAATTTTGACAAGAGTGTCCAATTCCTCAGTATTAAATTGTTCACCTAAAGTATTGAGTAATAGTTCTTGGACAAAAAGACTACGTTCTGCATGCTCAATTTCTAGAGCTTGTTGTTCACATTCAGTGATGACTGGATCCGTGCATCTGAAAGAGGAGGCAAATATCATAATTCATTTCACATGTATTTGGAGGTAAATAAGCAAAAAATATATAAATCGATCAGATATCCAAATCAAAATGTTTCATCTAGCACACAAGAGTCACATATAGTGAAATTATCATTAACATAAAATTAGTATGAGATCCTAGTTATATACTTATGCCTCATTTTAACCTTAAATTGAATTTCCCTGATTTTTGAAAATATGCCCTCCTTCCATGTTTGTATACATATAACAAGGATGGTGAAAAAGATTTACAGTATCTCCATGGGCCCCGCCCCCAAAAAAAACTTGCTTTAATCTTGACTACATGTTTTCTACATTTGAGAGATCTTCCACATATGAACTGAACTCAGTGGCGCAGCAGCCCATTAGGGCCAAGCCCTACTCTGTGCCCCTCCAGTTTTAATGACCTTTGGCACTGAGGTACACAAGCAGATGTTCTGGTTAGGAGGACAGTTTGACACAAAAGCCCCAGTGTTTAGTTCCCAAGCAAGCTTGTACTCATTTAGCGATCCACTGAAAATATGAAAGACTGAGTTCTTGCCTTGCCCAGCCCAGAGTTCAAGCCCCTGACCTATGGCATGGAAATGTGGCATGCTACCACTTAGCTATTAGGGCTTCCTTTCCAAATTTTCTGAAAATACTTGCTTAATTTTTTTATAACCATTTAGATACAATACATTTTCATTTCAGCTGCAAGAATTCTAGAATTTGAACAATTATTTTTCTTGTATACACATTCAAATTATGTAAAAGGCAAAATCTAGGGAAAAAAAATTTTAAAATTCAATTATGCATTGATTGTTTATTAATATTTCACTTTAAAGATACACAAAGGCAACTGGTGATGAACTTTGTAATCTTGAAACATAATCAATTGACAAGGACACACAAGCTAGCATCAAACTCTCCAACCTTCCAGACCATGCCAATGTAAAAATTTACAGCCTCAACAGATTTTATGTGGAGTTCCAATGTACAACAGATTTTTACTAGTATTTGGACTCAAATGCACAACATGGCAGAAATATCAGCCATGAGCTTAAGACCATGATAATTTAGATACCACAGCCATTTAAATAACACAGTCTGAATGCATTGAAAACCCTATGGTATTATGAACATTGTGCCATTAAAGTTACACTTATAAAAGCTGTAACAAAGTTCTATTTATTTTTCTTTTCCAGGCATCACTGAATACAAACTACCTTTATGAGAAGCAATATAATCAAGATGCACTATACTTAAGAAAATGAAAAATTAATTTATCCATATTGAAGAAATACATCAAAATAACAGGTTTATATATTTGACGCAAAGATTATTGTAGTTAGAAATTATACCTAAGCTCCACTTATTAATGGGGAATTTTAGTTTTAATATATTTCTAAAATATATTGCCTTCGAAATATTTTAATGCTAAGTACATAGTATGAATTAAATTGTATAATTTTTAAAACAAATACATACTAACAAAATAGAGACTTAACATATAAGCAATGACATTTAAATATATGTGTTCATAAACTAGTTTATAATTATTTGATCATCAAATAAAATGCAAAAAATAGACTTTAAAAATTTATACTAGAGACAATGTACACTTTTAATGACAATGAGGCAGTAGGTCCTACTACATAAATCTAAAATTTAAAAAAATTCATTAAAAACACATGGTATATTTCCAAATATAAGCTAATTGGTGTATAAACGTGTTTTTTTTCTTCCTCAATTTACCCAAAATTCAAAATCTGTATACAAACTGAATTGAAGAAAAATTTCTGTGATTTTCAAACATGTCGTCATAAGGGAACAAATATTGCCATGTGGGTAAAATGGGTAGAGAATTTTCCAATCAAATTGGTGTTAAGTGCTACATGCCAACAATGTGTGATAGTTTTATGTATGGTAACTACATGAAGTTAACATAATTTTTCTATTCCTTTGTTGCCTTATACACTATCTGTGCTAATTGTACTTTCTCCATCTTTTTTTCTTCTTTGAAAATTAGCAGGGACAGTAATTTATCTATGCCTAATTTGAAACCATAGGTGAATGCCCATGCAGAAAATTTTAGTAACAGTATGGCTACTCAACATTTCTCTGTAAATGATTAAGTTGCAAAGTGGATAGAACAAAACATTTTGAATTAGAAGTAACATCGAAATCAAAAACAGCTGCATGTGATCATTGATCTGTTTACTGCCCCACATGATGATCATATGCAATCAGACATCCCAATGATTGAATACAAATTTTACACACTATTTGAAAACTGACTTTGAAGGAATTGCAACTTCCCCCTCCCCCTCTTTAGAATAAGAATTCCCTTTAAAATACCTTAAAAGTTAAAAGATTACAACCGTTTGCACATGACTAATGGAGAATGTTAAAAATCTGTCTTTTCTCAATTGTGTTTTTTACAGGATAGCAGATCCACATAAAAGTATACACCTTTACTTAAACATTAAAAAAAAATTCAATACTTCATAACTTAAACACTGAAATACATGGTAGTTACAAATGATAAATGTACTGATTCAATTTTACTCATTCATAAGCAATACAATTGATTTTTTTTAAAAAGAAAGATATTGATAAAACTACCAAGTAATCTAGATCAATTAAAGCATATGAATTTTAGTTAACAGGCATTAAAATAATTTTAAATATACCAAGTAAATAAATTAAATGTCTTAAATGAAAATTTATAAATAAGGAAATTCATAAATCATTCTTCATTACAAAAGTACTAAGCATGAAAGAAATCTGTATAACTTTTCAAGCATACATGTTTTTTAGTACTTGCTCATTAACTCCTCGCCCAAAATTAACTGCATGCCAGAAACTGATCACGAAAAATTTTACAAGTTTTGGCAACTTATTTGATAGTCCAAAGGAAAATTGCTAAACATTGCTAAACATTTCTCAGTACAAACAAAAAGTTGTTGAAATTTATCGAAGGTCTCCAGTGGCAAAATACATAAATTCAATTTTCTTTAGGAAAACTACTTTGAATGTATATATTTTTATTCCAAAATAATTTTAAAATAAAACAGCTAAATAATGATATAATTCAACAATAAATATTTCTTCTCTGTTAATGATTTAATTCAAGGGACTTATTTTAGATGTATTTTTAAAATGATAAAATTCTCAGGATTAAAAAAAAATTACATAAATATATAAAATAATTTTTTATACAAATTAAAATAAAACAGGTCAAAATTTATATGACTAAGTCATTTGAATTTAATTTAACACACTTAGGATGTATTTACATTTACAAGCATTATAAGGATAACATACTGACAAGACAACACTAATTATTCATTACAAATAAAATGCCAATATTCCCTCTAATTCAAGTGATTGATACAACTTTTCTCTTAGATTAACAGTTAGACCTAAATTGTATTGCTACATTTTTTCCATTAAGTAATGTGGACCATAAATAAACTTGAAATCCACTGTTCATATTTAAAAAATCCAACTGCAAGAGAAAAAATGTTGTTTAAATAATTTGAGTATTTTCTTTTTAAGCACAGATAAGCCTCCCCCCCCCCTTCACATCCAGTGTTTCAGCAGAACTAGAGTAAATTCCAAAATATATAACTTCTTTATTTGAAACAATCTTTTTAGTCAATACTAAATTAAATACTTTAAAATTAATTTAGTAATTAATACATTACACAAATTTTAAAAACTTAGAAACTGCACAAATATTTAATCGCAAACAAAATTCGCTCTATCTTTTGCTTAATGATTAACAAGTGTATATATGTTCATATTTTTTGAAGATTTGATACTTTCCAAACTAGTAAAACAAATACCTCGATAAAAGGAACTGTGGTCCAGAAGAGGCCGATGAAGGACTAGAGGAAGTGTCAAGAGAGACTGTGAAATGGGTCTGCAGTGCACTGCTACCCCCTGCACCGGCTGAAGTAGAAATACTAGTAGTGGCCGCTTGGCGACGAGGGAGTCGCTCCAGCTGCTGGCGGGCCATCTGCGCTTGTTGCCGTTCCATCTGCAATTGCATTTGAAGCTGTTGCAATTGGGAAGTTGTATTGGTTTGAGCAAGATTGGAACGCCGCACAGAAGACAACTGAGACAGAAGTTCTGAAACAGAAAATGAATATGGCTTTTTAAAGAGGGGATCAGTTAAAAAATACTATCTTTTAAATATATTCATACATTTCTTCCATTTCATGTCTACAGACAAAATTAGAATCTACTGTTAAAGTATTACATGTCGTCAGTCTAATTATCAGACTGCGCAATTCCATCTAGGATGCTAATTTGATACGACGATAATATTACAATCGTGAATTGCAAATTAAACAAAACAAAAAAAATAAAAGTTTTTTACATATCTCAGCTGAACAAAAAAAAATTATTAAATTTTAAGTCTGTAGATCTAATAGCTGATAAAAAGGATTTTTTTTTTAATTTATAACTCCCCATAAATCTCTTACGAGTTGATTTTTGAAAACACCTTCCTAAACTGATCTCTGCTCAGTAAAAGTAACACATTGTTACAAATTTTGTGTAATGAATGCTTAAAATAGTGTAAGTAATTTATATCTGGAAGTGTAATACATTAATATTACTTTCTGTTGTATTTATTTTATGTTAAAATCCTGCCATCACCTCTCCCTTCAAAATCTAGTTTTATTATGAAATAAAAAAAAAATATTGATTACACTGATCGAAGGAATAAATTAAAAGTGGAGCGCACACTGAGGCATGGCGTAGACAAAACAAAAGGGAATGTTTTGCTTCACCGCTGCTTGGCGTGATTAAGGAATCGCACCAAAAAGCATTTGGCGTGTTGCACTCCTATATAAAATCAGTTAGATCGGTGGAGTTACGCAGTCTGATAATTAGGCCAACAATGTGATGCTTTAGCTTCATATTTCAACAAAAAGAAGTGCCACAAAACAAATTTTCACAACTTTTAAAATATTTCAAAAACTTCACTATGAATTTTTTCATCCTAATTTTCACACAATACACAAATTTTCCAATTAAATTACAGAAAGATAAATTTAAGGCATTCAAGTTAAAAAAAAAAATATTTAAGATACTCAAACAAAATTAACGTATTATTTGTCAATTTAAATGAGAAATAACTTAATAGTAAATTTGTAAAAAAATATTAACTGCCTTAAATAAACTTCCCTAAAATATAAACATTATCTTCTGCAAAGTTTAAGAAAAAAAGTTTTAAAAAACATTAAAGTACTTTATTTCCTAATTTATGGAGATATAGTTGGTAATGTAATTTATATAATACAATTTAAATTGTATGAATTTAAAATATCAGGGAATCATTCTCTTTATTTAAAAAAAGTACTGAAATCTATGAAAAGTTAAATTTTACATCATATAACAATTACTTTTACAACTTCAACTTCTACTGCAACTTGATATGATTGATTTCACTTAATAATTCAAAAGAAACTAATTATGATGTTAATAAACTAACTCCTAAAACTAAATTCTTTTTATGAATTAATTTTTGTAAAGTTATGCATAGAATGGTCTACATATATTTAAATATTTTATGACATGGAGAATCTAAGTATATTTAAAAAAATTGGTATGTTATAATTATTTTTCTTTAAAAATTACTTACGCATTTTTAAAAAAAATACTGCTTTCATTTTGTAATGTCTTTTGAATTTCATATGCTCCAAATTTTATTTGAATCAAATCATTAGTTCTCAATAATCAAGCAAAAACGTTAGGGAATTACATATTAAGTTCCTTCACACAAATGTTTTATAGCATTTGTTTTTAACATAGAGAACTGAATTTAATAATTATATATTTTTAACCAGTGTTCCTTAAACTAGTGATCAACATATCAAATGGAATCGCATGACTTGCACCTTAGGTCATCAAAAATTTTAGTTTTTATACATCTTTTTGCATAAAATAACTTGTTGGCTAGGAGTAGCAAAAGAATTGCCAACTATTTCTGAAACTACATTACAGTGTCTTTTACCCTTTTCTACAACTTATGTGAGACAACACTTTTGTTTTTAACAATCATAAAATAAAAGCATCAATAACATCTAAAAAATACTAAAGAAGTACTTCATCCAGCGGTGTCGACTATCATTCCAATTAAGATCCAGATTTAAAAACATAATTAAAAATAATCAGTATATCCTTCCTGTTGATACTTAAATCGTGCATATGCTTTTGTTAATAAAAGGTGATCTCTGAAATGAGCTCAAAATAACTACACTTAATCAAAAGATTATAGTTTATGTAGTGTAATTACATTAAAGCAGAGTTTTTTAAAAATTTTATTACTTAATTAAAATCAGTATCTCGTTATATTCAAAGTAAAAACTTATTGTGGATGTTTATTGCTGCAAAACAATATTCTACAAATAAAACATATATAGAAGTACACAAGCATATGTAGTTTTTGCACAATGCTTATGGGGTTGCACAAAAGTTTTGTACAAAAAAAGTCACCATTCCAAAAAGTATAAGAACCCCTGTTTTAAACTTATAAAGGTCCCCTTAAAACCAACTGTTTCCAATCACACAGCTTAAATGAAATATATTTCTGAACTCTTGGATAGAACTGCATGAAATTTTAAACTTAGGGATTTAAAGGACATGAATAAGCTGAATATTAAAAAAAAAAATTGTATTCTTCATTAAAACTTCAGTTTTCATGTTTGAGAATTAGAAAATATTTTATCCACCATTAAAAAGCGCTTTGTAAAGTGATATGAGTAGGAATTCTTACCCTCTTCTTTCAAATGCTTGAGAGAGACTCATTTAACATCTTATACAGTTTACCAATTTTTTAACCCTTATAAAAAATTTTGAAGTATTTAACAAAATTTGAAGTTTAAGCTGACTTCAAGATGAGAAATCAAATACAAGAGAAAATCAAAGAAGAGCAAAAGAAAGAAACTCTCCTAAAAAATGAGAATTTTAATAACTATATTGATTAATACATTAACACCCTAATTTAATTCCCTTTAACCCATTATGAATAATATCAATTTGACCAACTGCAAGAAAAATTCTGAATGCTATTAATCCATTTTATCTCATTGTTCTATTTGGAGGACAGCTGAAAAATATCGTGGAAATCATTATTTGCTTGTTGCAAATATTTTGTCAGTTGGAACATGTAGGGGTATGTATTAGCTTCTGCTAGTGTGTCAGTTTTATGTCTCTTCCCCTTCCTCTAGACATTTAGCTTATTCATCGCATTAGTGGATGTGAATTGTATCATCTCTTTGCGGTTGTAGAATTCTTTTTCAGTTTACTTTGGACATTAGGCTGGGTATTTTTTTGTGTGATAGTACCCTTTCGTTATCGTCCTGGTAGTTAATTACAGCTATATTGTTGTTAGGTAAGTTTTAGTGCATTATTTTTAAACTGTCCTCTAAATAGGACAGTGGGACAATATGCATACAATTGACACATTTTTCTCTCTTTATAATTAAGAGTAAAAAAAAAATAACTTCCCTTCCAGTGTTTCATCCGTGCTTAGTTATGTCAGTGCAAAGGTTTCTGAAGTTCAAAGAAACATTAGAATCATTAAATAGTTTAGATTCAGATGAAAGCGCAGTTGAAATTGCTGTGTTCACACTAGATGCCAGTGAACTAACTGACGATAAAGAGGATGAGAATGAAGTAAATACTGGTGAAATTATTGTAAACGATGCTCCTGGGTATCTGGGGGGTTAGAACTGGAGAAAGTTTCCAGTCTGAACCGCACAAGCTCTAGTGTTTCAACATCAAAGAGCAGAAAAAAAGCTGAAAAACACCAGTCACCTTGGATAAATAAATCACAGCAATATACAATATGAGAATCACAGGCTGAAAATACTGTGAATGACTTGCTCAAGCAAATGAAAACTGCATTGAAAGTAAAACTCCATCAGAGCATTTTGAGCAGTTTTAATCCAGAGAAGTTTATGATCTCATTGTAAAAGAAACTGTGTGATATGCAACAGATGTAAAAACTGAGAACACAATTTCTTGACTACTGCAAACGAAATATGCATTTTTATAGGAATTTTGCTTCTAACTGGTTATCATTCATTCAAATACCTGTGAAAATGACTACTGGTCAAATGCTGAAGACCTTGGCATTACACTGGTAAAAAAGGACAAGTCAAGAAATTGTTTCCAAAAGTTAAAATCTTATTTACAGTTGGTGAACCATGGAACTGTAAGTCAGCATGCCTAGGATCACTCCTTCAAAGTAAAACCTTTGTTTGCCATACTCAATCATTTTATGAAATTTAGATATGAGTATAAGGACATGTGGGTGTTGATCACCACGACTGGTTGGCTGGATTTTATCCAGTTAAAATTTGTGGGAGAAAGTAGTACTGGCCACTTTTTATGCATTCACTGGATATGGCTATGGTAAATGGTGGCTGGATAATTTACAAAACTCGCAACAAAAATGAATTTCTAAACTTGAAGGAGTTCTGAAGAGTTGTAACAATTTATCTAAAAATCTGTGATAAGAACAAGAGGTAGACCTAGGATCGTGAATATACCTTCTGATGCAAAAAAAGACATCTGTAAAGACAGTATTGGTCATTTTTTACTAAAGCAAGAAAAACAGAGTCTTTGTCAAAGAGAGGGCTGCAAAGGGAAATCAAAAACATACTGTGGCATATGTGACAAGTCAAGCTTGCTTTTGACCCTTCCACCAAGATTAAAGTGAAATTCAAGTGAAAAGTGAACTACCTTGTAAAAAAAGAAAGTATTATTCAAATAAAGTAAAATTTTATACTCAGAAATTGCTTTTCAACATTGATGAAAACACTAAAACATGTAAGTGCAAATTCTATCCCCTTCATCCCAGTGTACTTAGAGGATGGGTCAGATTTCATTTATAAAAAAAATTTCGATTTTGTAACATTTAGTTTTTTTAGGTTAAATTAAATTCAGAAATATATATATATATGATTCTTCTCAAGTTTGATCAAAATAAATAAATTAGGATAAAATTGGTTAAGGTTGCTTGTGTATTTTACAAGTACACACATAAAGTTACAAGAACAATCTTTTATATGATTTTAAATTAATTTCTTAAGACTAATTAAAATAGAATATTATCCCAAATCCTAGAATTCAATGATGCACAATTTTTTTATTCATAACAAATATAAAAATCTTCAATAAGTGCACAATGTGAATTTGAAATTGTGGTCATGGATTTTAATGACAAACTCAACGTTCATAGAACAGAACTTGCTAAAGATTTTAATCTTTTAAACCAAAAAAAGAGAGATGCATTTGACATTTAACGGTAGTAAGTATCAGGGAAATAAATCTCTACAAAAATATATTGGAATCATCTATCTTTTATTGATTTAAGAATAAAATATACCACATAAGAAAATAATCAAACAGAGAATAGTTTTTCAAATGTTTATGCTGCTATAACTTATCTATACTGCTATCCATACTTCACTTAAATTGTTTGGAAATAAAAGTAGCCAAGGAGTTTTATATTGAATTTGAAGGATCATTTATCTTCAATTCATTCTAAACTTAAGCTAAAATAATTTATCTTAAGCTTAAGACGATTCATCTTAAAGTGCATTCACAGTATCTTATTTATACTTTCTTTTACAATATGTATCACAATGAGTTATTTGTTAAGATAACTTTTCACAATTAAAATTAAAAAATTTTGAAAAGCATGCCATTTAATAAGAGCACAACCTAGATGTCCTTCTCTATTACCCCTGTAGGATTTTTTAAGCATTTAATTTTGTTAATTCACAATATTAATAATTAAACATTAGATTTAGGTAAAATGTTACAAAATTTTTTTAAAAAAACAAAAACAAAAATTGCGCAGGTGAAATGCAAACATAAGATATTCTATTAGAATGCATATTACACTCAACTAAAAGAATATTTAATGAAAGTCTAAAAAAGCTTAGTTATTTATGAAATACTGACAAAATACAAAATGTTAATTACTTCAACACATTCAAAAACAAATAATGATTAATTGCATACCATCTATAGTACTCACTGATTACGAATATTCATTATTTCTTAAAAATTCATTTATAAAAAAAAAATTGAATGAATTATAAATTTATTTCCATAAATTCATTACTCATTATTTCAAAAAAAATGCTCTTTGTTTAAAAAAGAAGACCCACAATGGAATGATCTGTTTACCTTTATTTTAATTATGTTATGTCTTGTGTTCATTTTTATATGTAGTTCACTACAATCTATTAATTGTTAAGAAAATAAATTTTAATTAAACTGAATTCAACAAACCAAGGATTCTTAATATTGAATTTGACATTAGCTAGCTTTAAATTGGATACACCTGACTGCTCTCTCACCAGGAACAACAGAAAAGGTAGGACAATTTTTATTGTATTATATAACCTACCTAGTTTTTTTAAAAAATTTACTAAAATTTGAGAATGATTTTTAACAATATGAACACTTTCAGCAGAATCAAAACATACAAAAGCAAACATGCAATTAAACATTTCAACTATACAAGATCATATGGTTACTCAATTACAACCTTAATAAAACCAAACAATCAGATAGTTTTGAAGTGAAGAATTACACCAACCAGCTATAGGGTCCATGGAATCCCTACTATTTGGAGAAAGTGACGCCAGTCCACCAGCAGAAGTAAATTGCATCTGGGAACGACGAGCTCTATTGCTACTCATGCCTCTTCCTGCATGAGGTATCCTTCTATTATGACGAGAACTAGTTGGTTCATCTTGGTAAGCATAGTTAAAGAACTATTTAAACAAGGCTAACTTTAAATATTTTGCATACATTAAATATTTTACAAGGTACATGTTGTAAATAAGATATAAAAGTATATTCATATTTCACTTGGAAAAGATGCATCTTGCAGCATAACCAACACATCAATTTAATGAGTCAATTTTGTTTATTTTTATTGAAACCAAGATTACTTTACAAAATAAAAGATAAAACTAGTATTAACTCAAAAGAGCTAAGGTGTTTGAAACAAATCTAATTATAAATTCTAAAAACTATAGCCTTTAATTACAACTTATTTATATTATATATTAAATGAATAAACCATTACTATTACTTTCATAATATATCCAATATAAATCATCTGCTATTTCAGATTTGAATACATATACAAGCAATTTTAAAATTACATATTCAGTTCAATAAACATTGGATGTACATGAAATACACACAAAAAAACAATAAAAAGTTTGTTTTTTTGCCACCGATATAAATTAGAAACTAAATAAGATACTAGCTTTACGATTTCAAACCATGATCAAATAACATCTCCCAAAGCTGATATTTCACTTTTCTAATATTCTCAATCACACCAGAAGTTTCCAGTCTAGTTGAAATACCTTCTGAACCCCTGTTATCTTATACAAATGATAAACTAATTACCAAGTTACAATGACCTCACTATATATAATATACAAATTTATTTTGTTTAAAATTTTTCTCATTAAAACATTTAAATAAATACAACTAAATAAATTTTACTTTGAAAATATAAAAAAAACAAAATTGATTTTTTTAATTCAATTGATTGATAGTAAATATTATGGTTGCATTTAGAAGCAACTAAGACTATTGTCAAGAGATCTTGCAATGGGCTAAGTTCATGATGGTCACATGATAAATAAAAACGCATGTGTTCCCCCATTGAATTAAAAACAAATTGACTTTAGACTTATACTTGTTGTTCTACTCAAAAATTAGATAAAATTTCAAATTTGATAATTGGATAAAAACTAAATTAAAAAACATATATACTACACATCTATTCTTAGATCAAGTGCATTTTGTTTACCTATGTATGTTATTATTGACAAATATGTACTTTTTAAAAGAAAGTTTCCACAAAACAAAAACGTTGACAACAGCAAAGGGCATGAACCGATTGGTTGGAAACGCATTAAATCATTTAAAGTCATTGAGAATAACTGCATGGAATGCTTAGCCCTGTAAGGCTCTAGTTCTAGACAGCTGTAATAAATATTCTTTAGCCAAGAATAAGTTAATATATTTGAGATTAAAAAATTTTACTGTTAAATTTAATAAAAATAATTTCTTTTCAGGTAGGAAAATTAAAATTATATTGAAAAAATCTTTTCAATGTGATGATTCTGAGCCTCAAGATATTTAACATGTATTGGCTCAGTTACACAACAAATCTTTAGCGACACAAATTTTCAAAGTTATGACGACAGAAATGACATCAGCCATGATATTGAAACAATAACCACTTGTCTATTGCAACTTTTAATTGGAAAATTTAATTTAAGAGAGGGGATAAAAGAGTTCATAAAATGTAACAAGACAAACAAAGGATATAATATCCCTATTCCTGTGATCCAAAGCTAAATGAGCAGAAAAATCATCAGTCATATGATTTGGTTCACCACCAGGTTGCGAAGCACAAACAGGACATACCTAAAATGAAAATTTACTTAAACAAAAATTTTTACAATAATGAAATGCACAGAATTATACAAAAATATTGCATATACATAACTCACAATTCTGCCTTAAATTAATTTATAAAACTTCTATTCAGAGATTTTACCTTGATATAAATATTCAATTCTAACATGATAAATATTTCACAAAATTTGTTTTCATAGTTTTTTTTAATGAAAAAGGCTTTAACATATACCAACTGTGTTAAAATAAGATTTTTTTTCAATTTATATAACAATTCCAAAGTTATACAATGAGCTACTTAGTCATGAACCATATAATTTTAAATTACAATCAAATAGAATTAATGTGCACACAATTACATGCCTAAAAATTTTCACAACACAGACACAGAGTTTAACTGAAAGTTCACTGTTGCCCTTAGAAGGAAGGAATACAATGTGACTACTGGTAATAAACTTCACAATTTTGAACATTGGTCAAATAATGAGTGCAGCACCTGAGCTAACACCTATTCTCAAAACTTCCACATCATACCAATGTGAGGACTTTAAGCATCAATGGATTTAATATACATCAACCCTTTTACACAGCATGTCTTGAGTGACACAGAACTTGGACCCAAGATAATTCTAACCACAAATTTGCAATCATAACTATTCAGCTGCCACTGTCACTACAAGTAAACAACTCTAATAAATTTTACATATAGTCACTTGTTTTTCTACACATAACATTCTAGTAGAATCTAATCTAAAACATAAGACTCCATCATTAAAAAAAATGCTGCTCTAAATAGCAGGCAATAGAAAACCAGTTAAATGGTGAAATACTAGATAATATACATATGAGATGCATAAAACTTACTATTTCTGCTGAGGATTCTGAATGCTCAGCCGACACATGCTCCGTAAGAGCAGCTTCTGTTAAGCCCATTCTACCACAAAAAGGACAAGTAAAAGACTGTGGATGTTCCACAGAAGCTGTTTCTCCCCCATAATATAAATCTGAAACAAAATTATATTAAAAAATATCTTACTTTGTATTTTGAAATTTTAAAAAAGAAAAAAATTGCAATTATTTAATAATTTTGCATCAGAAAATGTGCATTTCATGACATTTTAGCAATATATCTTACAACTAAATTTTATTTAAACTATTACTTTCACAAATTTAAAAAGTCATAACACAATGAAAAAGTTGATGTAAAGTAATTCATATTATAAAACAAAAATTAATTTTGATAAATTTTAACTTTACTGAAATAACTTTATTATTCTTTACCATGCATTTCAAGAGAAAAGCTAATAAAAAAGATTGATTGGTTAATCGAATATGTTTGTGTTTATCAAAGTGCAGAGTAAGAAAAAGGAGAGGTGCCTTTAAAAAGTTTTCCCACTTCTCACTATATTAATTCTAGTAACCTAGAAAAAAATTAAAACATGATACAAATGAATCAATACAGTGAACCTTGAAAAAATAATTCTCGTAAAGAAGACAATGTTTTTGCATATTAGAGAATTTCTTTCGAGCATGAGCTGTTTAACTCATGTTTCGAACTGTATCGAAATCCAATAATTAGTTCCAGACACAATCAAGTAAATCATTTAAAGGTCATATACAATAAAGCATATCTCATTGCCTTAGATAGGTATTTTTTTCAATAACAGAGTAAAGATATAGATTAATATTAATATGAATATAGAAGTGAAAGTTATAATTTTGTTCTCATTTATTGTGAGCAAATGTAAATTAATAAAGAATATGATGCCCTAAATGCTATAAATATCCATATTACAAGATTCAAGATAAAAAAAATTAGCAGGTCCAAGCACTTTTCTTATAATGCAATTGATGTAGCATATAAAAGATAAATCAGTTCTTAAATTTCGAGTTAAGTCATTTGTTTGATAAAAAAAAATACCAAAATTTGATGTAAAAGGAATGAAGACTTCAGAAATTCCTAAACACACATGCAATGAAGCAGATCTGATAAGGTTTTTGTATCCATAAACTATATCTTGCTTGTATCTCCTTAAGGTATTCCAGACAAAAAAAAGTTGCCAAATAGCTAATAACCTAGCTATCCCTCTACCTCAATCTACAGATCATTGTTATTTAAAAGAAAGTAAATTTCACATTTATCTTAGAAAGCAACAAACATCAATGCTCAAAGCACATCATAAAGAAACATGAATATGTTAGGCTAAGAAACATGCATTGTAAAAATGAAAGGTTCATACTTTTCAGTCTAAGCAGTTTTGAATGTATCTAACTTTCTAGACTAAGGGTTAGATGTTTTCAAGGTTTTTTTAAATATGTACAATTTATATCATAACAGAAAACTTGTATTAAATATCCTAAACTCTGTTTTCTCTTATAATTGATAAGCTATTTTAATGAATTGAAAATAAGAATTTTATATAAAAAAAAAATATTGTATAAATTAAGCTTTTAAAGTTTAGAAAAACTTGCAAAAGAGGAGGCTAGTATCTTGTATCATCTAAATATGACTTAGGAAGTGTCTGACAATGAGTCCCATGTCAATATAAGGCTGTGGTAGCCGAGTGGTATAGGTATTGGACCATGGCTTGCCTTGTCACGAGTTCGAGCCCAGTACCACTAAAAACCCGCCGCGTAGGGCAGCGATGCACGTTAAATCAGTCGCGAGCTGAAACGTCCTCCTGTAGGTGTGGTAGTAAGGAGAGTGGGGTGCCAGCTCAGGTGTCGTCCATGACACTTGACCATTAAAATTACGTGGTCCATCGTCAAAAGTACTCGTGTAGCTGAACAGTGCGATGTTAATATTCAATCAATCAAACCCATGCCAATATATCTCACTTCCTTCAAATCTCTACTTAACAATGTCCGGAAAATATTTATGCGATGATCCAACAGACAGACAATAAATATGGTTCTCTGCTGAACTTTAACATTTATTCCTGCTTTAGAGTTCTAATTCATTTCACAAAAAAACCATTTCATAGTGCTACTAATATCTAGGTTTTAAAAAAAGCATCATTATTTCTAAAAGAGTAGCAAACACACAAGGGCAATTTTATAGAATAATGCATTCAAAATTGACTCTAAAAGACACTTGGATTTAGTTCACTTTACTGAAACTGTTAAGCCGAGAGATGCTCAGGTTTTTCTTTTCATTTCTGAAAAGAAATTCAATACGGATGAAACAGATGGCTGGGTCTATTAACATAATCTTTGAATTTAATCTTTACTATTTAACAGCATAATTGATACACATTTCCTAAAAAGTCATCAGTGTTCAGAAAATTATCAGAATGTACTTCCAACTCATAAGCTTCCATTTAGAAATACTCTGGGAAGTGATAATTATACATTTCAAAATGGTAAAGCTTCAATTCACATCTCTATATCAATGAAAATTGGTTTACACAGAATCAAATTACTGTTACAGATTGGCTAGCTAATAGCTTGGACTTAAACCAAAGAAAATTCTTAGGGGATGCATTAGTATGAGATGTTTACGTCCACAGACATCAATTTTCAACCCTATCCAAGTTAGAGTAACAAATAAACCAGAATTAATTCTCTTTTAAATTGCATTTGCTATTAATCTTAGTTCAAAACATGCTTGGTATACTCAAATTAATTAGAAACAATTCCAAAATTTGATTTATAATAGATAACCCTATTCAGCTATATATATATTGTGAAATTGTATTTATTTTAACTTCTCTACCAAAAAAATTGAATTTGTTGGATGTATCAGTACTACAATAAATTATTATGGTGTTTTTATGTTATTTTTCTTTTGTTCATCAACTTTTAACTAAACTATTCTAAAAAAATATCTGTTCCTATATTTATGAAGTAATATGAATTATTTCATTAATACTACATATAAAATGGTTATGTATTTTTTCCAGTTATAATCTCTTAATAGTGATATGTTCTAACACGAATTTTAATTATCCTTTTTTATTTCAAAATAAATGTAAAATAATGTTTAATATAATTTTTGACACAAGGGGATAAATTTATAAACCAGTAAATGAACATCTAATACTTCAACTTGATTTGGAAAATAATTTAAATTTTAAATATTTCTTAAACTCAAAAAAGGGGGTAACAGTTTATAATGTTGAATATCAGTTTTAAGACTAGAATACCTAAAAAATTCTGAAATATGGTACAATTACCTTTTTTCACAATTGTGTTTTTCTCCCCATATTTTTTTACATTTTATTTATATCAAACTTTTTACAATCTTTTAATTACTTCAGAAAGAAAAGTTTATAGATTATTTGATGAGTTAGATAAGACTCGATTTTCATCTAAATCTATGGAGATACTGCAGATCTTTTGAATTTTTTACTTGTAAATACTTAATTCAGAACATGCTAAAACAAAATAACCAAATTACATTATGATCACATTAAAAGGTTGCATTTAAAAACTATAAGAACAGCATAAAGTGAAATTGAAACTGTTACATCAGATTTTCAGATATTACATAATAGTTAGAATTTATGTATCACACAAAAAGTAATATGATTGGCCTTCCCTTGGTATAAAGACTTTGTGTGTGTGTGTGTGTGTGTGTGTGTGTGTGTGTGT
>BMAV01025280.1:227756-239574 GCA_019973955.1 Trichonephila inaurata madagascariensis | reverse complement strand
TGTGTGTGTGTGTGTGTGTGTGTGTGTGTGTGTGTGTGTTAATTATATTTATTATTTGTTATCACACATTATTAATGTTGATTTAAATCATGTTTCATGTTCTTTCTCTCTGTATTGAGTACCTTTCTTTTATCATTTTATGACAATTTTTTCTTCATTCAGTACTGCCAAACAAGTTACTTTTTCTTAATGTATACAATTAAATAACGTTTTTTCCCCTCTCTCATGCTTATTTATATTTTATATTTGCAATGATTATGTTTTCCTTTTTGTGTTTATTGTTAAGGTTAAATTTATATTGATTACACTTCTGAATCCTTTAAAAAATACTATTTTTTACTTAAGTTTTATTAATATTTAGATTGTTTAATGAATAAAATATTTTCAAAAATGTGCAGATATTAAGTGTATTTTTGTATTTCATTCTATTTTCATATTTCAGTGAAGATAAGGGAGAACGTCCCCACTCTGCCTTAGAATTTTTTCTCCCACTTGCAGACTCTCGGTTTTTGCTGTACTTTGAAATGGTAGGAATTTTACAAACCCTATGTTTTACTTGGCAAAGAAAAAGTAGCCAAGAAATTTGACAATTTTTTGGATAAGTCTTTATCACAAAGAAACTCCACATGAGCATTTCAAAACAACTTGTAAGCAGTATGTTATTTACAATAAAAGTACCCCCCAAAAATTTTTTACACATAATGATTATATTTCCTTTAGCCAAAAATAAACTAAAGCAATACATATTATTTTTTTTCATTTTGATTATTTGAGTCTCTTTCCTCAATAATATCTAAAAAATATTTTTAAAAAGCTATAATTTTATATAACGAAGATTAAGATCAATTAAATAAGCAATTCATCAGATTATCCAATAAATAATTTCACATTTTACTTCTTGTAATAAAATTACACTAAATGTTAACACTTCATACTTCATTTTAAAGAAATAAAGAATAAAAACATGTAATAGAAGATCCATACCAAAATCTGATCGTGTCAAAATGCACTGCATGGGATGATCAGCATTGTGACGGGTTGTAGAAGCCCCAGCTTCATAACAAGTAGCACATAAATCATAATCATAACACACAAGGCATTTGTATCTTTTCCCTCTAAAATTACCTTTCAAACAAGAATCACAGCTGACACCTGAATAAAGAAAAATATTTTACTACTTTTATTTGAAAAGGCAAAAGAAAAGGACTAGAACAGAAAACAGTAAATCAAGAGATTTTCTTACTTTTTGAAGTACAAAAAAGACTATTAATGGTATAAAAAAAAGTCAAAAAAAAAATGCAATGTACAACATAAGAAAAAGTATTCTCTCATTATAAAATTACTGTATCATGAAAATTCAGTCTATAAAAAGTAAAATCCATATAGTCTGAAAAAATTTTAACATTTTGCTGCAACTGAATAACTTCATATCTATGTAAATCAAGAAAATAGAATAAAAATTTCTGATAAGTTCATATAATATTTTTAAAAGTTACTCTTATTATTGTAATGAATCTACATTATAAAATACTTCCTAAATTTTTAATCCCTAAAGAGTTAAATATTTTGAAACTTTTAGAAAGTTGACTTACATAATAAAATTTAAAAATGCACAAAATGAAGTATTTATAGCGTATCAACATAGAATAAAAAATCTCTTCATGTGAGAAAGGAAAACAAAATTTAAATTAGTTAATTATCCTTAAATATAAAACTGCTTATTTGATTCATACAACATTCTTTTGCAAAAAACATACTTTATCAATGAAAACAAAATGCCCTTAGATACTAAAAAAATTATATAAATCTAGAAAAATTTTAAAAAATAATTTAAATACAATTACCTTCATAGAAGTAAGCATATTATAAGTTGTATCCTATCCAAATTATAGGCACAATTTTTTGTAAGTATATTTTTAATGATATTTTTTTCAGCAAAAATTTATGACAGAACAATTTTAGACTTGAGTAGTAAACACTAAAATCTATACAATTTACCCATTTTCATTAAATTACTAATTAAAAAATTTAGTTTTAATTATTCATAAACTTTATTATATTGTATACTACACAGTTAATTGAAACACTTTTGATAATTCTTGGATACTAAGAAATATATTAGAAATACTGAAGAATTTTAGAGATTTGTTTACAGTTAAATGTGATATGACAATGATTCTCCACTTTAGATTATAATTACTCTGCAATGAATTATAAAAATACTCAAACTAGCTAAAAATCTACATAGTAAGCAGCCTCACAAAATAATACAGAAAAAGAAATATTTATTAATTAAAAATCAATTATACTTTTGCTGATTTCATTTTCAAAATCATTAATATTTTATAGCTTGTTTTGTAGTATATATTGAACTTTAAAAAAAATTAACTTAAATTCAAGAATAACTAAATGAAATAAAATCTCACACAATCAAAGTAGATATCTTAGCTAAAAAATATAACTAAGGAATTAAATTGAGATTATTTCAATTTCACATAAAAAACATTAATGTGTTCCTTTAGTATAAAGACTTTTTATAAACTAAATAAAATTTCTTCTGAAAATTTTTTTACATATTCTAGACAAGTTTGGTTTTTCAAAGAGGCATTTTTTTTCTCCAAGCTCTGATATTTGAGAGAAAACATGCAACAAATTATTGAATCATTTACCACCTTGTGCTCATTTCAAAATTTAAGTTTACCTTTACATATGCATAGTTTTAAATAATCTCTACTAAAAACAGAAATGACTTGAACATTAAAGATGAAAGAATTGTACAGATATTGGAAGTTTAAAAAGATGGATGCTGTTTTATTATAAACAGTGTTAACCGAGAAAATTTTTTTATTTTTATATAAAAGTGGTGTTTAACCATATAACAGTAATACCCTGAACTTGCATGATAAGTGGGACTGAGTGATAACCGCATAAGTCGAATTTCTGTAAGTTGTATAATTTTGTATATAAATACATATAAATTATTTTTAGTTGGGTCAGACAAAAGAAAATCATAATTTTGAAAAAAAAATGTTTAGTAAAATCCTAGATAACACAAATACAAAATCACAAACTGAAGTTATTTTGATGAAAAAGATTTCATAAAATCTACCAAGTAGTCTGACAGCTAATAGATTATGTATTTTCTAAAATTTTTAACCCTTTTTCAATTATACTGAGGCCTTATGACAAATTCCCAAATGTCATTTAATCTTCTGATTAAACTGGGTTTAAAGACTCAAGTTCTTCAATGTCTTGCTCTTGCATTTCTATAGGCTCATCAATTGCAAATGATTGTGGGAATCTTGCATTCTTGAACGTCATCACTATTCACTTCTAAATTTATTTGCCTGGCAAAATCAACTTCTCTAATCAAATTACTAATTTCATCAGGCTCTGGCACTGAGTCTGCCTGAGTTTCAGTGATGAAGAAAAGAGGGAAAAAAATGATGAATTAACGAGATTTGAAAATTGCATAACTCTGAATTCGCAAAAGTCGGGGGAGCGCAAGACAAGGTTATTACTGTATATACTTCCTTTTCCTAAAATTATAATATAAATAAATAAGGTAATTAAAAAAAAGTTTACATTCAAAATATATTATTGGTTACATAATGAGTTTCTGATATCTAATTTTATTTTTGATACATGTAGCATCATTACCTTAAGACAGTGTTTGCCAAAGTGTGGTATGCTTACCCCCAGGGGTATGGAAGGAGTTTGGTGCGAATATGTGTTGCACTAGAATGTGGTGGGGATATCACTGCACTGAGCTTAGCTACACCTAATTCAACATTTTCCTGAGTCAATTTAAGACAGTCTCGTGAGATGATCCGGTGTGACACGGAGAGAATATACCATACTTCATTACAGTGATGAATTACTTCGTTAATAGTTAATGGCTTCTTCAGGTGCCTATGTATTTTTAACTGTTGTGCAATTTTTGTTATTTATTGTTGTTTTTTTCCCAGCATTTTTATAAAAAAAAAGAAAGAAGGAGAAAAAAAGGAGCAGACGACTAGACATGAAACCACATCTTAGATTAAAAAAACAACCAGAGAACCAAATTATGACAATCTGTCATCTCTGCACAAACAATTTCATCTTCCTCATTAATTCAAATATAAATATTATTTATAATCAACTTTTATTTATATTTTATTATGAATAATTTTATTTTGCTATCCTTGTTATTACGTGTATGTCAAAAAAAAAAATTAAAGATTTAAAGATATTTTGATTGTTATAAAAACACATCCTCTTTTTTTTCTTTTTGACAGAGGGTACTCAATATTACAAAAATTATAGAAGGGGTACACACAAGTCAAAATTTTAGGAAACACTGCTTAAAGATAATTGTGCTAGTAAAAAATTACGTAAAAAACAAGTAGTGTTCAATTAGTATACAATGTTAGTGGTTTGTAAACACAGGTAACAAACAACTAACATTATAATCAGCTGCAAACAAGTATAGTTAACTACAATCCTTTCCTATCATTCTTGGCAAGTTTTTCAGAAGTGATTCGAAAAAACTAGCAATTAATAGTTACAATAACACAATAGTTACAATGCTACTAACAATAAATATTTTTTATTTTGTGCATATTTTGTGACATTCTCTACAGCACGGGTGGCCAACCTTTTTGAGAAGAGTGCTCTATTTGATAAAAAAAAAACTATATGTGCCACTTCCAACAAACAACAATAGAAAAGGGAATAAATGTTACTAATATGCTTATAATAGGATTTTTACATAAATAGCATGTTTTGAATGCAAGTCTGTATGGTTGAAATTTAAAAATATAATAAATAGGAAGAAAGTACAAACTTGGGTTTTATTGTTAATAAACCTTTTATAAATTCAATTAGTTAGGTTATGTATAAAAAATAAGTAACTTTAATAATTTAATTCAAAATAATTATTACAAGATCAATAGAAACTTATGAAGCTTTTAAATTACTACTCATATATATATATATATACATATATACACACACACACCAAGTTATCTATATTAGGATTAGCTCTTGCAGATGCTAACAAAACTAGGTTATTTCAGGTACACATCGGCAAGTTTTGAGTGATATTTCATAGCAGAAAATGGTTTTTCACAAAATTTTTTAATTTTTCAGTAAGTCTTCCCTTGCTACAATTGGACAACCCTGCTCTAAAATATCTGCTCCGCAAAATTTACAGCTGATTAATTGAAAATTTTCCTAAAAAAAACACATTTTACTTTAAATTCTAAAAAGTCATTAGAAACAAAGTTTTCCCTGAAGCTATGAAAACATAATAGAGTAGATCATTGCAAAAAAAAAGATTAACAGCAAGTTTATTATGGATATTCAGTAAATGTTTACTTCAGCTTGGTCAAATACAAATAAAACATTTACTTTAACTTAGATCAAGAAATGTACAAAACATTTCAGAAGTATAACCAGGAAGGGAGAAATTAGCTTCTTAATCCATAAAATTTAAAAAGTAATATAGAATTAATGTTGAGAACAAATTGAGTGACTAAAGTAAATGTTGTAAAATTTTTCATGAAAGATAAATATTGTTTTAAGAAGAACTATAAAGTAGAATAGATCGATAAGAGAATATTTCATTCTTCAGTTTATCTAAGATAACTTTTTGTGAAAAATTTGTTCATCAAAAACTAATAAATTAAAGATTCTAAATAATGTATTTCATCATGTATTCATCAATCAGATTGGAATATGAACCAGCAGAATCTAGGAAAATACTATTCCTCGCATTATGGAAAATACCATGACTAAATTGAATGCTCTCACAATAAAAAAAACTGAGTGTTGTAAAAAAAATTTTTAATTTTCAATTCCCTTTCAAAATTTATTTTTTTCTAAAGCCAAAACTACATTCTCTACATAAGTTTAGCTTTTATGAGATGGAACATTTCATGTACAGATTAAACAGATTTATTGCAGAAGTTATTTACTAGATATTTTAGCTGATATAATCTATTTGTAAGTATGTATAAATTCAAGAAATTTAATTTGAATATAAAATGGACAACTATTACTCGTATAAACTAAAAGGATACCATCCACATATGGTTTAACCAAAAAACAAAAAAATACTATTGCAAAATCATAAAATTCTCAAAAAAAAAAGTATCAAGAGTGTACTATATACAAGAAAAAAACAATCGAAAATTAACAATCAACTACTGTAATACTTAAAAGTGAACATAAAATTATGGATAAAGAGTAAAAGTAATTAATAAAAGAAAAAAATATTAGTGATCATTCTCTATTGTGGCACATGGTAACAATGAATGTAGAATTAACTGATTACATGGTTACTTTAAATAACTACATTTAAATATATACGGATAACTAATAGCATTCAGTATTATACTAAGAAAGAAAAATGTACTTTAATGTATATGTACAAAATTATCTTTTAAGAATTCCTTCAAGAGGATCTTACAGTTCTACCAACATCTTTAATTGAAAAATGTCTACATTTGCAACAATTATTTATAAGTAAATAGTAAATAAAAAAGTGCAAAACAAAAATGCAACACATGATTAATGACAGTACTTTAATGTTTTAATACCTATTATTCAAAGTTACATACAATGAAGCAAATAATACTTTCCCCATTTCATGGGGCTGTAAAAAAGTAACAAAGAATTGTCACATGCCAATAATGTGTGAATGTATATGGCAACAACTGTATAAAAAAATGATAGTTTAAAAAAACTTAAAAACACGCTTTTATGATTAATCGAACTAAAATTTAAAAAATTATTCTTAATGTAAGAATAAAATGATTAATGAGAAAATTAATGTCATTGTGGGAAAAGCATGGGATGATCGATATGAACTGTTATAATTTCTTATTAGTTCTATTCTGAAATACTGAGTTATTGTAAAAATGTAGTACAAAGCCCCCACACACACACACTTTTACCACAATGACATTAATTTCTTGTTAATCATTTTATTCTTATATTAAGAATTATTTTTTACATTTTAGTTTGATTAACCATAAAAGCATGTTTTTTAGTTTTTTTAAACTTTAATTTATTTTTCATTGTTTAGTTCGATCTATAATAAAAGCATGTTTTTTTAGTTTTTTAAGTTATCATTTATGCATTGAAGAATTAATCTTAAATGCATCATTTCTTAGAATCTGGAAGACCCATTGGCTGTGCTATTAATCCCTTCGCGACGGGCAGTGCAAATATGCATTCTTCATGGACGCATCTCATGGCCAGGAGGTGCAAACGTGCATTGTACAAAGGTGCTGTGGAGGGACGGGCGGTGCAAATGTGTATTTTCAGCTGGAACGTTTTTTAATGACCCCTAGATGGCACCCTATGTCCGATTATATTGAATTCGAACGTAGCTAGAGTAACCTGACCTTCAGTTAGTTTACATTCTACGTGGATTTTACACATCAGCTGAGTAGGGGGAGAGGGGGTAATTGAAAGGTCAACAAACAAGGTCTAATAATTTTCCTCTTCAGATGAAACATTCGTGTTTCTTATAACTCGATCGAATACTTTTTTCTTATTTTTTTTCACTACAGTGTGCAGTGTTTTAGCATCAGTTTTCTTAAGATTTTGTTGCTTTCGGATATATTTCGCATACTTTTCTTATTTCAAAAACCTTGACTTCAGGTTATTATTTGATTGTTTTGAAGGCATTTATTTCCTTAACCTTAATATGAACAAAAAGGGTAAAAAAAGCCATAATGTATAGTCACAAACCGTGTGTATATTTAAAAAAAAAACGTAACAAACATTTTATGCTTGCAAATCATACAATGTAGGACTTAGCGTTTCTCCATGCTTCGAGATTTTCCACACTCAATCTTCATTTTAATTTTGCTATTTCTTTTTGTAAGTAATCTTTGTCGTATTTTTTAAAAAAATTTCATGTAAGTTACAGGAAAAACGTTATTACATTCTAGTTTTAATGTAACTGACAACTTGTGTAATAATCTAAAGGGGTATCAAAAATTACGACGTTAGGACTGAAATTTATTATTTATGCATTTTTTTCTTAAGTTAGGCTTAGCGACAAAAACAAGGTGTCCTTATGCATTCACCCCCTCCATAGCGAGCGGCTCGCAGAAAATCACCCCATCCTGAAAGTGTTAATGCATCGATACAGCCTGGTTTGGAAAATGTTGGATCAGCCAACTGAAGGAAATTTGGAAGAGATAAATTTGAAATATTTCATGCAGAAAAAGGTGTAAAGTCAAAGATATTTTTTACTAAACAGAGCTCAATATTCTCTCTGAAACTTGCATCAACATTAGACATAAAAGTACACATTTTGAATCAAAATGTTTGAGAAATTATTTAATCTGGTACCATCTGAAGCAATTCTCGGCAGTTTTGGTAAAATGAAGCAACGAATGATGTTACATTTTCCAGATCCGACAAGAGAATTTAGAAAAACAGACTTAATGTGAGTTTAGCAATTAGAGCTTAAATCTTTTTTTTATTTCCATTTTCAGAACTGCGTAATTGTTTATACTATAGTAAGAAATTGCTGACGCACTCTCCCCTTTTTCACATTAAGTACACTTTTTTTTGTTTGTTTGCTGTATCTGTATTAAACCTGAACGTTTTTGCTTCAAGGTTATACCTTAATCTTTTAATGACCAATATGGAATAAGTCATTAAATCTGGAAATCGTTATTCTTGATGATCATGATGAGGACGATGGAACAAAATTATGAAATTCTTTTTTTGTCATCAGTCCTTGACAAATGTGCAAATTTTCGAATTAATCAGAGTATTTAAAATGGGTAAAAATTGAGTTCAAAGATACCGTTACATACAAGTGAAGCTTATAAAAGTGTGATAAAACCTAACCTCTTTATCTTCAATTTTGGAAGCAATTAAAAATTTCCCGTCTCCTCAATAAAATAATAACTTTAAGTCTAGAATAAAGATTATTACCTTATTTTGTGTTTAGAGTTTTTGGCAAAAAAAAAATTCTCCGGTCGCCAATGCTCCCCGCAACGGAAAAGTACCAACCAACCTGTTTTAAAACATACCCCCCCCCCCCCCCCCCCCCCAATTATTATTTGCTCCAGCAAAAAATAATTCCCAATAGAAAAATGTAACATGCTTTTGAATATTCATTCAAAATTTTTTTGATAAGAAAATAAAAGGATACAGAAGGTTATGAAACATGTTACATTATGAAGAATGAAAACGAAAAAATATAATTTGCTTAAACTCAAAAAACATAGAAAATAATCACACTATCCTAAATTATATTCTTTAAGGAATAAATAAACACAAAGCTATGAAGAAATTTCAAACAAGACAAAAAGGAAAATTTAAGAAAAACTGTACTTGCGCATTATCGCAACCATTGGCAACATTATACGATAAAAGCATATGATTACCAACTCAGCACATACAACACATGCGATATTGGGGTTGCCAACTTAGCAAGCTATCTTGAACATTACCGATTTTTGTGATAATACACAAGTACCAAAAAAAGAAAAATACATCCGATATAAGATTGAATTTCATGAAGGTACGTTTTTATTTTAGTTAACTAGTTAAAACTGTTCATTTCCATACCTTAACAAATTAAAGTATGTAAAAAAAAAAGAAGTTAACAAATAAAAATGGTATATTTTCACTTCGAAGAATTTATCAAACAAAACTTTTCATTTCTAAGAATGGAAATTCAGTTCTTTTTTAAAACGTGTATAATATACTCTATAGAGAACAAAATTGATGTTATTCATAACAAAGAAAACACAAAATGCAAAACAGGAACCTTAGAAAATGCACTAACATAAAATTCTTAAGAAAATTATTTAACATTATTTTCAATTAATATTCTTTAAAGCATTTTTGTAGTTAATTATCTAAAAACGTTGACAACATTAATTTGACTTAATTTCATTTCCTCTTATAATTTAAAACGTTCAGAGTGCATCTTGTAATGCAGATGTAGAAACAGAAACAAAACTTGTTATATAAATAGTAACAAGCTTTTGCTTATTCATGCTCATGTCAATTTTAAACAAAGAAATTTTTTTTGTGTAAGTGATCCATATTCATTTCATTTTTTGTGCAGAAATAAAATATTAAATATTATGAAAGATTTAAAAGCACTTTTCCAAAAACTTCGAATTTGGGGTGAAGGAGGGGGTGGGGTGGGTGAAGGAAATAGAAACATCAGACACTGAAGTTTGAAAAAATAAAAACTGTAATAGGAAGAGAATAGTATGTATTTTATTTCGTTTCATAAAATATAAAACATTTTGTTTCAAAAGCTAAACGAAAAAAGTGCAAGTCATCTACGGTAATCAAACAGTTCGTATCCAGCTAAACATTAACCTGAAGATACGACCCTGGAATGAAATCAATATCCCAGTTAGTTTTGGTACAGAAAAGAGGAACGATACATAGGAATTTCATTTAATTATTTAATTCCAAATATTAAAAGATTACCAATACGCATTTATAACTTACATAAAATTACGAAACTTGTGAAAGGTCACTGTTTATATATAATTTATCCGTTTCAACACCAAGATAAAAAAAAAAAGATTTTCCACCAAGGTATAAATGCAACTTTAATTTTCTCTTCAATTACCGAATAAGTGGGAGCTAACAAAAATCAGACTGAAGACTGATTTGTGTTAAATTAATAAATAATAAATGGCTTTATATATGTACATTTCGAATAAAGGAAAGATAAACAGAATGACTTGTGTACTTAAGAAAGTTATGTTTTAGGCTTAGCACTTTTAGTGCCTAATTTGTAACTTTTTAAGTTAAATATCTCATGCATGACATTATCCTTAAAATGTTTGGAACAAATTCCACTCACCTTCATGACGAGACATTACTGATATTCGGTATAAGTCGAATGCCACGTCAAGATAAAATACTTTTATTGTGATCTAACGTTCGAAAAACTATATTTTTTGATGAAATCCATAAATTACAAAAATGAGAGGAAACTTTTCAAACGAAATTTCCCCATTGCCGATCAAAAAACTCATCAGAAATCACTAGTACAAATTCCAAGTCCTGCGCAGTTTCAGTCGCCCCAATATCCGGCATATTGGTTGAAGAAAACAAGTAGAGATTAAAATAGTCAATGCCAGATTCCCCTCTTCACTTTCGTCATGTTACCTTATAAAGGTATAATCATTAAAAAGATGATTAATGATTAACGAAATGTTAATCATCTCTCCTTTTTACTAAGTATCTTAAATGAGGAATACATATCTTCAAGTATTCAATAAGTATCAAATTTCAAAGAAATTCTGGAATAAGAAGGCTTTGTGTGCTCATAGTTGTTCACAATCCCCTTTGAGTTTGATTCATTTTAAAATGATTAAAACTGCATTTATGAGTTTCAACGGATTTCCTGAAAAAGTATGTTAATCAATTTTAAACACATAAAAAAATTACTTGCAACTTTCATTTTTGAATTTTAAAATATAAAAGATAAAAATGTATAACATCTTTTTAATTAATATACTCTGAGGAGCTTGAATGAAGTAACCTTCTGTCTTATGATTATCGAGAATAAAGTTTTTCCTTTACTTTTTTTTTTTCTAAAATAACTGTATATTTAAGCAAAGAAAATAAAAAGAAAAAATTTCAGATTGCAATTTTTTAAACATTATCATATTTCAAACATCGCCAAAATTTTTAGTTATTGTTCATGTGCAAAAATCTTTAAACTAATACCAATAATTTAAACTCCTGAAAATAAACAAAAGTTAGGTTACGAACAACTTTTTAAAAGAGTACTATTAAATATTGGTTCAGGCCACTATATATATATATA
>BMAV01025280.1:201443-225207 GCA_019973955.1 Trichonephila inaurata madagascariensis | reverse complement strand
CTTTAACCTCTTATGTTCCACCGACGTATATAAACGTCTCGCTCAGCGAAAGTATTAACTTTCTGGACGTATATATACGTCTTTCCGAAGTACTATCTTTTCTGGGCAGTGCGACCCATAAAATTATTCCGTGGGCTTTAGAATGCAATAAATGGACCTTGACAGTGTTTGCGAAGGATTTGCTTATGTCAGAGGATTTTTGCTTATTTATTTCTTTTTTCTCCTCCCCCTCCCCCGTAAAAAAACATCAAAATACGCTCGTCTACGTGGTAAACGATGGCATTGGGGAGCGCATTGCGTAACTTTTAAAAGGCAGTTAAGGAATTAATTATAGACCGTACACACAAATTATCAAGATAAGGGTTAATACAAGTCCATGGGGTCACTGATAATTATCGAACTTGTTCTTAACTTAGTATTGTTAAATTAATAATAAAATATACATTGTACAGTACTGATACATTTATAAGTGTATTATATCAGTGTAAATGTGTATTCTATATTTTTTTATATCAGAAAGTATTTTGTTTGTTTACTTTCAGTAAATAAATAATTTTTTAAATAAACTTTTGTTTTCGACTTTTCAGTATGCTCGCGCCCCCCCTTGTAGAGTTATCACGCCCCCAAAAGGGGGCCCGCCCCACAGTTTGAGAAACACTGCTGTATACCACAAGCAGTTGGAATTTACAAAGGAACAAACTTCGATGTAGATGTAACAGGGCCGCTTTTTCGCTTAGGTACGTGCCTTGTGCGTAAAAGATTTGGGGTGCAAAAAATTGTAGCGAGAAAAAACAGAAAAATTTGAATTGCAACGAACGTACCACCACCTTACGAGTCACGAGAGAAGCATTTCTGCTCTTAAGAGAGTAAAGACTAGAATGATATCTTCTATGGAAAATGAAGAGCTTAACAGTTTGATGTTGCTATGTCCTCAAAATAATATTACGATGGAAATGTATTGCAATGATGTTATTAATGATTTTGCAGTGATCAAAGAAAACCTTTGTTGTACAATGACAGTCACTCAACAAAGAATAAGGATGTTCAAAAGTAAGAGATAGTAACGCGATAAGTGATGAAAAGGATGATAATTAATAAATTGAAAAAAGTTCATACAATAATGTATACTCTATACTGTAATTCCAAACGATTTGACTAATTTACTGTATTAATTTATAAAAGGGTGGGGGTGGGGGGTCCATAATGCCATAAGGTATGAAATGAACAAGAGTGGCCAAGCTATGGTACTTTCCTTTCCTTACGGCTCTCGGTTGCCAGCAGAGCCGTTTTTAACCTCCCTGGTTTCCTAGGCACTTCAAATTGTTACTCTCCCCTATTTCTAGAACATTCCCCTCCTTCAGTTCTTACCTTGTCAGTTTTGGTTCGAAAGGGATTTTCAAATTAACTCTTTTACTCTTTTCCCTTTATTTGGTTTTGTTGTTTAAAAAGTCTTTTCATTATATATACCCACCACCTGTGCACCCACCATGTCCTGGACTGGCAACACGAGTCACCTTTTCGCTTAAGCACGCTAAGCACGTGCCTAGGGCGCAAGAGATTTGGAGGTGCAAAATAAAGGAGGGTGAAAAGAAGAAAAAATTAAAATTACAGCGAACGTATCACCTCCTAACGAGTCATGAGAAAAGCATTTCTGCCCTGAAAGAGGGTAAAGACTTAATTGAGATCTACTGTGGAAAAAGAAAAGCTTAACAATTTGATGCTGCTATGCACTCAAATTGATAAGAGAAAGGAAACTGATTACAATGATGTCATCAATGGTTTTGCAATGATCAAAACTCAAAGAAAACCTTTGTTGTACAATGCCAGTGACTCAACAAAGAATAAAGATGTATATAAGTAAGAAATTTTAAATAGGCGATGAAAAAAAAAAAAGAAAAAAAAAGATGATAATAAACAATTTTAAAACAGTTCATACAATAATGTGCACTCTATACTGTAATTGCAAAGGATTTCATCAATTTACTGAACTAATTTACAAAAGGGTGAGTGGTCCATGATGCTATAAGGTAAGATATGAACAAGGCAAGAAATGAAAGGATAATAGTCAAACCATGTCATTATCCTTTTCTTACGCTTGCCGGTTGCCAGTCCAGGACACGGAGGGTCCATAGGTGGTGGACAGTAGCGCACACAGGAATTTTTCAAAGGAGGGGGTCCAGGCTCGAAAGTCCACCATTCTTGTATCATGCTCCTTTTGATTTTGTCGATTTTCCGGAACAAAAAACAACGAAAAACTAATTATTGAATAAATAATTAGTATTAATTAATAAAATTAGCCATTAATAACAAATATTTAATTAAATTTTACGAACTACATACTTAGAATTGTAATCAATCGGGAAAAAATTTAGGGCTTTTGGGGGGTCCGGATCCCTAGGACACCATCCTTGTGTGCGCCACTGGTGGTAGATAATGGAAAGACTCTTTAAAGAGCAAAAACAAAGAAAGGGGAAAGAGTAACAGAGTTAATTTTAAAGTCCCACCCGAACCAAAACAAGCAAGGTAAGAACTGAAGGAGAAGGGTGCTCTGGAAATAGGGGGCTTAACAATTTGAAGTGCTTAGAGTGCCAGGAAAGTTAAAAACGGCCCTGTGTTTGAGCTGTGAGAGCCGACCACATGCGTTTTGCATACAATTACGTCGCCTATGACGTTTTGTTCCTGACATTTGCATATGCATCATCTTTCTACTGAATTGCGTGTTTATTGTACTAATCGCAATAATCCCTTTTCTGCAATTTCATGGCTGTCTGCTTAAAATGTACAGTATTGCTTAAGTTTTGCATACCAGTATAGAATATTATACATAGTATCACACAAGCAACATATCACACTCAATTCTATGATTTATAGTATCATGGGACTGAAGAATTGTTGGATTTTGTAAACATAAGGTGCAAAAGTGAAATTGAGTGAAGTTAATATACTTTACTCTGAAACAATAACATATTTCACTAAATTTGCAATGAAAAAAATTAAACTGTGAATTTACTTTATTTACAATTTAAAAATTTTGTGTGTATCTCTCCATATATTTTTATAATTCAAAGGAAAAGCAATACTTTTTACGCTCACACACCAATAATAATAATAAAAATAAACCAAAAAACTTTCAAATTTTGAATTATTATTATTATTATTATTATCATTATTTAATGAGAGAAATGGCAGTAACATTTTTAATTTTATCACCAAAAAAATTCAGATACACCCATTAAACTTCTTGATATATTTTTATCTTCATCATAAAAAAATATAGTAAAATCATTTTAAGATTTAACGAAAGCCAAGTCTTGAAAATGGTTATCTAACATAAGATAAAACACAAATAAAGATCAGCACGCTCAGTAAGTTAGATTAAGTTTTCTTATTTTTTGAAACTTAGCAGATAAATAAACGCATAAAAATTTATCTGATCACTAACATATTCTTTAAAAACTTTTTATTGTTTAAAAAAAAAAATGGGATATGAAATATTTGCATTATTTTTATGTAGGTAGCTTATGATATGCTAATGCATATCATAAGCTACATAAAAATGCTAAAATAAATTAATTTTTTCAAATAAAATTAAAGTAATTTTGGTAATTGAATTTAATTAATGTTACGCACAAAATATGTTTCAAATCACTGGCGTAGCTAGCTCAGAGGGGGCCCTGTATCAAAATTCCTTCGGGACCCTTTTATAGATATGGGAACCCTGTTAGCGGGACTGTAATTACACATCTTGGGGGCCCCGTATCATTGATACGGTGGTAGCTACGCCCCTGTTTCAAATACATACAGTGGACCACAATTATGTTCGTATACTTGCAGTTTCCTATAAAATTTAATGTTTTCTACTAATAAAAATTAATATTTCGGAATATTAATTCTTTTACGATATCCGCAACTTGTTATTAATGAAATGACATAATTAGTTTTTTAAAAATAGTATAACTATTATTTTTAAAAATTAATAATCAAAAACCTAATAAAAAATTACGCCACAAAAGTCTTCGTACACTTTACAAAAATCTCAACATAGCTTTAAATATTGTATTTTTTTTCTGGATTTAGCTCTTAATATGATATCTTTTAGTGTCCACAACAACTTATAAGCGTCTTGGAACAGATTTAATCAGTTTTTTGTAATTTCTATACCGATTTTCCTCCATGCTTCTGTGACTACTGTTTTTACTTCCCCTTATGTGTTTATATGTCATGTTTTCTTTTTTAAAAAAAATCAAATTCTCACCAAATATGTTCTACAGGGCTAAATAAAGTGATTGAGAGGTGTTTTCAGATTTTGGGGACAGTCATAGAGACACCAGCGGCGTGCATTGAGAGCAGTGCGCTTTGCGTCATTATCCTGTTCAGAAATGAAGTCGTCTCCAATATCCAAATTTTGGACGGATAATTTTAAATTTCCTTTTAAAATATTTAAATAGAGCTCATGATTCTCAATACCATCAAAAAATACCAAATTATCTAATCCTGAAGTCGATTTACACCCCCACACAAGAACATTTCCATCTCCATGATTTAGCATGGAGATGGAGGAGTTCTTGTTCCATATTAATTCATGGAATAAAATTCCTCATTTTATCATTTCCAAACTATTATGCACTCATAGAAAACAAAAATTGAAATTTTCTGTCATTCCAATCAATTTTCTGTCAATTTTGAATTTTATGAAACTTAATTCCAAGAATCTAGTTGGATCAATGAACCATGGAGGTGGAAGTGTTCGTGCATGGGGGTGTAAATGGACTTCAGAATTGGGTAATTTGTTATTTTTTGATGGTATTATGAAGCATGAGCTCTATTTAAATATTTTAGAGAGAAATTTTAAATTATCCGCCCAAAATTTGGATATTGGAGACAACTTCATTTTTTAGCATGATAATAACGCCAAGCGCACTGCTCTCAATGTACGCCACTGGTGTCTCTATAACTGTCCCCAAAATCTGAAAACACCTCTCATTCACTTTATTTAGCTCAGCAGAACATATTTGGGGAGATTTGATTTTTTAAAAAAAAAAAGAAAACATGACATATAAACACATAATGGAAAGTAAAAACAATAATCACAGAAGCATGGAAGAAAATGGATGCAGAATTTACAAAAAACTGATTAAATCTATACCAAGACGCGTATAGGTTGTTGTGGACACTAAAATATATCCTACTAAGTACCAAATTAAGAAAGAAATACAATATTTAAAGCTATGTTAAGATTTTTGTTAAGTGTACAAAGACTTTTGTGGCGTAACTTTTTATTAGCTTTTTGATTATTAATTTTTAAGAATAATAGTTACACTATTTTTAAAAAATTAATTATGTCATTTCATTAAGAACAAGTTGCAGATATCATAAAAAAATTTTAATTCCGATATATTAATTTTTACTAGCCAAAAACATTAGATTTTTTTGGAATTGCAAGTGTACAAACATTTTTGTGGTCCACTGTATTTACTAGATTAGTTATTAAATGATCGCTGAAAGAAAAAACTGTTCTTTTTTCGATGCACCACGAAAAGATATTAAACGTTTTTCAAGTCTAATAATTAAAAGTTAACTAAAATCAGTATAGAAGATTTTTTTTAAATAACAAAACAACAATTTTAAACGACAGAAATTTTTAACACGCTTTAAAAAGTTTCACTTGTATGTAATGGAATCTTTGGACTCGATTTTTACCCACTTCAAAAGGTCAGATTAATTCGAAGTTTTGCTCCATTGTCCTGATTAGGATCGTCAAAAATAAATATTTTAAGGATTTCGTGACTTGGCGACTAATTCATTATATTGTTTCCCGATTTGGCGACAAATTGCATATACCATTTTCAAATTTGGCGACTAATTCCATACTCCATTACCAAATTTGGCGACTAATTCCAGATATGGCGACTAAAAGACCCTACCCCTGAAAAAGGTGCAACCCTAAAAATGAAAACGCTTGTTATTAATACAAATAATACAAACAAAAAAGTGTTCTTTATGTTAGAAAGGGGAAAAAAAGACTCGTGCATGTGAATAAAAATAATTTATGTTCTAACTGCTAAATATTTTTTATTTTTATAAAGAAATACGCTTAGAAGTGATGATACGAATTAACATTACAGCAATACGTTTAAAAGGTGATAAATTTATGTTCTAACTGCTAAATAAATATATATTTTTTTTGATAAAGCAATATGTTTAGAAGTGATGATACGAATTAACATTATAGCAATACGTTTAAAAGGTGATAATATGATTGCCATTTAATATTTCTTCTTAACACACTTTTATTAGTTAGACCTGTATCTATAGAGACGGAATCTTTGAAATATAATGATAACAGAGAGAATAAATACTATTCAGACCCATTAATTAATATCTATTGAAGAGCAAGACTAATTCCAGTAGCCACATAATTCTGGCTCCAAATATCAAACTCAAGGATAAATTCAACAAAGAATAAATGATAGTTTTATAAAAACTAAAAAAACAGGCTTTTATTGCAGATCTAACTAAAAAAAGGAAAAATAAATTATAGTTTTTTTTAAAAACTATAATTTATTTTCAAATTAATTTTGCTTCGAGATTTTAAAACATGAAATATTTTGGCAACAGACTTTATTATTAATATACGGTCTAATAAAGACATACCAGTGGTACGCTAACTAGCCTCCTTCTGAAAATTCCACACAACACCACATGAGATCTTTGAGAACCCGTTTTGTTTTACAAGTAATAGTTATATGTACCAGAATATCACATCATGGTTCTTTGGAAAAACACTTTTTCGAACAATAGCTCGTCTAGTGGGATGTGGCGTTTTAAGACAATTAAAAAAAATCTATGAAAATATCTTATCTTTCTCTATATAAAAAAAGTTTTTCGTGATGCTATAGTAAATGTATTACTTACTGTTTAATCTTACAGTCCACAGATGACGCGCTGCGCATTCTATTGTAATATTCTTTTGCGTAAATAAACAGTTCATGTTCAAACTTGTTCGTGTGTGGTCGTCTTTTGCTTCGAGATACTATTTCCTTTCAGACCAATTCAATTAATAAGAAATTAGTAAATTATTCCAGGTGCAGCAAGAGATGGCGTTTCCTAAACGAGTTAAATAACAACAAGTCAGGTTAGAAAAATCTCGAACCATTCATTATTCCACCATTTTGGTCCTACGGTAGCCGGAGTTCATTTGTGAAACATTCTAATTCAAAACTCCTGGCTTGTTGTTCTTTCGGCAATATTTTTCTAAAAGATATTGTCATAATTCAATTGATGAAAAATTCTAATTCTTTTTTGTGTGTACCAAGCTCAAAAAGAAATTTTCGAAGTGTACTATTTCAAATTCATGTATATTCAAAAGAGTTTAGTCTGCTATAGTATATAGTTATTTCAATGTTTAATTGATTGTTGTTAGATTATTCCTAAGTGGTAAATTACTTGTGTGTTTCTGCCATTGTCGTTCCTGTAACATACATATGCAACAAAAAACTTGAATTTCGTTTTACCTGGCTTGTGTGTTAAATTTCCTATTCGTATATTCCGTAGTAATTCTTTTTGGAATTCCCCCCCCCCCTTCCAAGGCGCCAAAGGAATCATATCTTTTTCGACTAGACAATTAGTCATTCGCGAGCAGCTACGGTTATTTGTTTTTTCTTTAAATTATTCTTTTTGATTTATTCAAATGGATATTGAGGCTTTATTGAAGAAAAAAAAGAATGTTAAATCCTTGATTACAAAATTGCAAAACAAAACAGAAGAGGAAATTGAGAAATTAAATAATGTTGGTTTATTGGCTCGGAAAAATAGATTCTTAGAATTTAGAACTGAGGTAAAGGATATTTTGGATTCTATTATAAGTATTTGCGAGGAAACTTATTGTACGGAAAAGGACGACATTTTTTAGATACGTTAGAAGCAATACTTGTCGCTATAGACGCTCAGCTTATGCCTTCTGTAGTAAATTCCGATTTTGAGGTTTAAAACCAAGATTCAAGTCAAAGTTTAGTCTCAGCTCGGTCAGCTGAAGTGAAACTTCCTACATTATCCCTACCTATATTTTCTGGTGTAACTGAGGAGTGGCTTGCATTTTCTGATCTTTTTGAAGCTGCAGTTTCCAACAATAAAAATTTAACGGTAGTGCAAAAGTTGCAATATTTAAAGGGCAGTTTAAAGTCAGATGCTTTAAAAATCGTAAATTCTTTATCCATTACCAATGATAATTTCGAAATCGCTTGGAAATATTGCTAAGGGATAGATACTTCAATAAAAGAGAAATTATGTCCTTCTTAATGAAAAAGTTTATGAATATAACGCCCTTGAGTGGAGAATCATCCACACAAATTCTAAATTTGATAGATTCCACTAAGGAATTTGTAAGGGTGTTAGAGTCCCTTGAATACAAGGTTGACCCAACTACAGATACACTCTTAATGCATATGATATTGTTTAAGCTAGATACAAATTCCAGAACTTGGTTTGAGAGAACCTTTTCAACAGATGTCATCCCAATTTTGGATGAATTGTTGCAATTCCTTGCAACACAAGCGAGATCCATTACGAGTTCAACTACTAAGAGAAATGTTCAAAGGAAGGTGACTCTGGTCGCGTTCAATGCCCAATCACAATGTCCTTTATGTAATGCAGAACATACATTATCGAGATGTGATACTTTCCTAAAATTGTCAGTTCAAGGCCGTACAGATTTCGTTAAAACGAAAAATGTTTGCTTTTGACTGCTTAACTCAGTTCCACAGTGTGAAAACTTGCAAAAGCAAGTTTAGATGTAAAAAGTGCAAGAAACCCCACCACAGTTTACTTCATATTGAAAATGTTAGCTCTAGGGGAAAACAGGGTGCTGTAAATGTGTTAAATTCTAGTGAACTTTCTGTCAATGCTCCTGTGTATTCGCCTGCCCCTATTCCAGGTACTTGTGAACCAAGTAAAAATTCTAGAGTTGTGGGTGTTACATCGTGTATTTCTGATGTGAACCCAGATGTTCAAATTCTTCTTTGCACAGCTCTAATTCAGGTAAGAGATATTTGGGGTAACTATCAGACCTGTCGATGTCTTCTGGATAGCGGAAGCCAGGCTTCACTTATTACAAATGAATGTATTGAAAGGCTGGGCTTGCGAAAGAGAGAGGAAAAGGCCAATGTGCGTATATCATGTTTGGGCGCATCCGATACTCGTACAGATGGGCTTGCTGAGATTCAATTCACCTCACATTTTTCATCTCAAAATTCTTTTCGTGCGTCCGTCTATGTGATCAACAAAATTGTAGGTATGATCCCAAATCATGATTTAGATTCCTCAATGCGCGAATTATTTGGGGATATTTCTCTGACTGATCCTGCCTTTTACAAGAGTGGTCCAATTGATGTGCTACTTGGTGTTGACCTTACTTTGCCATTGCTAAAAGGTCAAACGTTATCGTTGGGTAAAGATAAGCCACTTGCCATTCGTTCAGAATTGGATTGGATAATTGGTGGTAAGGCAAATTCTAATGGGAAAATTCTATCCATGTCAATCATATTCAGTTAGTATCAGATCAGCTAATCAATAAATTCTGGGAATTAGATTCTGTACCATGTGCCAAACCCTTAACTTCATTAGAAGAGGCTTGTGAAGATCATTTCGTAAGGACACATTCTAGGGATGAGAATGGCAGATACACAGTAAGGTTGCCATTTCACACTCCTCCGACGCGATTAGGTATTCAGAACAAAATGCAATTCGTAGACTAATCAGCGTGGAACGCCATCTCATTTCTAATCCTGACAAATACAGCCTCTATAGAAATTTCATGAAAGAATATCTTAATCTAAAGCACATGGAACTGGTTCCGGACTCTGAAATTAATAACGTCAAAAGTTTATACCTTCCTTACCATGGAGTTGTTAGGGACACCAGCTATACAACAAAGCTTCGCGTCGTCTTTGACGCCTCCAATAAAACTTCTTCTGGACTATCTCTCAACGATCTGCTCATGGTTGGCCCAAGAGTGCAGCCAGAACTTTTCCCTATTCTTATACAGTTTCGAATCTTCAGTATAGCCATTTGCGCGGAGGTTGAAAAGATATTTCGCCAGATTAAAGTTCATGAGAAAGACTTAGACTGGCAAAGAATTCTCTGGAGGGATTCTCCAACCGAACCTATAAAGGAATATCGCCTAACAACTGTTACGTATGGTACGTCCTCAGCACCATTCCTCTCTACGAGAACCTTGCGACAGCTTGCCATTGACGAACAAGAAAATTATCCAGCCGCTTCAAGAGCAACCCTTAGTCATTTTTACGTTGATGACTTGTTGAGCGGAAGTGCGACAAAGAAGGAAGCCATTCAACTAGTGTTAGAGCTGCAGGAGATGATGAAAAGAGGAGGATTTTCTCTACGCAAATGGGTGTCTAACGATTCTGACGTACTGGAAACCATTCCAGAAGAATTAAAGACAGTTGATTCCAAACACACGATCAAAGATGACCAACCTGTCAAGATCTTGGGAATAGCTTGGCTTCCAGATGTTGACAAGTTCACCTTTACCGTTACCGTGAATGAGAGTGACGTGTGGACTAAACGCGAGGTACTTTCTGAAGTCGCCAAAATCTTTGACCCCTTGGGCTGGTTGGCACCATCAGTTATCATTTCTAAAATCTTCCTCCAAGAGCTATGTAGTCATCATCTAAGCTGGGACGAAGAGCTACCACACTCTCTAGCAAGACAATGGAGAATATCCCACGCTGTATTCTAATTCCACAGGCTATAGACGTACAAGTACACGGGTTCTGTGACTTCAGAAAAGGCCTACTGTGCAGTTATATACATTCGTTCCAAGGATGCAACCCAAACCGTAGTATCTAGACTGCTAACTTCTAAGACACGTGTCTCTCCAGTAAAACCTCATTCTCTCCCTCAACTAGAGCTTTGTTCTGCCTTACTTCTTGCCAATTTGTTACAAGCTACCCTTCCAACGCTAACTGTGCCAATTTCTGAGATCTTTGCGTGGTCTGATTCCAATATCACACTAGCATGGTTGAAGTCCGAACCAAGAAGATGGCAACCGTTCGTTGCTAATGGAGTGGCACAAATTCAAGAGCTGACTCCTAACGTGCACTGGAACTTTGTGAGCGGTCTGGAGAATCCTTCTGAGTGTGGAACGAGAGGGATACTCCCAACTAATTTAGAAGCGTGTGACTTGTGGTTCAACGGACCCGATTGGTTAAGGAGTTCTACTTTTCCGATTGGAGAGTTTGAAGATAATTCACAATTGCAAGAACAGATGTCTGCCGAAGCCAAAAGAACATCCAAGCTTATTATGCTTAACATGGTTGATGCGACTTTCAAGGCAGAGTTTCTTCAAAAATTTTCGTCTTGGAACAAATTGAAAAGAGTTGTTGCTTATTGCTTAAGATTTGTGAAGAGCTGTTCTCTTCCTACTTGTAAAAGAAGAAAGTCTTTCTTAACAACGGCAGAATTGAGCGAAGCCGAGAAGGGCATTGTTAAGTTCATCCAGCGTGATCATTTTTCGATGGAAGTCTCCTATCTTTCAGCAGGTAAGCAGCTTCCTTCGACCAACAAGCTTACACCCTTGACTCCGTTCTACGATGATTCCGGAATAATTCGTGTCGGTGGTAGACTGAAAAATTCAATACTTCCAGAATCACAGAAGCATCCCATCTTGCTTCCTAAAACCGACCATGTCGTGAACTTAATTCATTGTTATATTTAGTATGTTAATTCTTATACTTAATTCATCATTATGTTCAGTATGTTAATTCTTATACTTAATTCATTAGTATGTTTAGTAACTTAGTGTGTTTAAGTTAATTCATTAATTTTGAAACCCCTCCGTGTTTCAAGAGGGGCGGTATGTGTTTAATCTTACAGTCCACAGATGGCGCGCTGCACATTCCATTGTAATATTCTTTTACGTAAATAAACAGTTCATGTTCAAACTTGTTCGTGTGTGGTCGTCTTTTGCTTCGAGATACTATTTCCTTTCAGACCAATTCAATTAATAAGAAATTAGTAAATTATTCCAGGTGCAGCAAGAGATGGCGTTTCCTAAACGAATTAAATAACAACAAGTCAGGTAAGAAAAATTTCGAACCATTCATTATTCCACCACTTACTATCACAACAATATCAACATTCAAGATAATTCACCACTTTGGCATCCCCGATTTTACAAGTGTCGTACTCGCTGAATTCGCAACCCTGTGCTTCATTTTATACAATGTCGCCAATACGGTTGCGATAGTACATTATTACAAGCTCTCGTAGAAAAAAATTGCAACGATTGCCTAGACTAGAATCGTTGCGTGAGAAGAAAGGCGTTGTTTCATACGAAGACTTATTAACAGTCAATGGAACTAAAAATACTCTACTTTCCAGGAAGCTGCAAGAGCTGCAGGTTTATCAAAATCTGAGGACTTTTTGTCAATAAAATGTCGGAAGATGCAGCCTCAGTGATGAATTTCACTAAAGAAAAGCGCCAAGAATGAATTTTGCGAGAAAAAAAGAATAAATAAATAGAACTACATAATACATGTAAATTACAGTTTTATAATTTGAGCAACGTGTGTGAACAGCTGTATAATTTGTTCGGTGAGGGTTCGACCACCGTTAGGCGTACAGGAAGTACCATCCTCCCCGCTAGTAATGTATAATGAAAACTATTAGGAAAACTAAATGGTTCACAATTATTCCTCAGAATGCAGATTTTTGTACCTAGTAATATACCTAGAATTTTTTTTATACTATTTTTATACCTAGAAAACTGTCATGAAATGCAATTTTATAATACAGAAAGAAAAACTCTGGAAAATGTAAATGGAAAGTGTAAAGTGTTAAATAATTAAAAAAAGGGAGTATAGATTTTTTCTTCGAATAAACGGGCTGATTTGAAAATATAAAATTGTATTCAAAAGTTTTCATTTCATATGCATTTCTTAACTTCAGCTACAATTTGATTTCACACTTTCTACTTCAATTAACATTGTAAGCATTTCTTTAAAGGTTTATGCTTTTTAATAGCTTTCCGTAATATACTTTCAAAATTTCAATACAAAAATTAAATAAAATTATGCAAACTATTATGAGAAATAAAGTCTCTGTAGGAAAGAATGAAATATATTGATTTTTTCCTTGTACTAGCTGGAAGAAAAAAACTAATGATCATACGCAAAAATATTTCAGTATTTATGAAAAAACCTGTATATGAATAATGTATTTTGAAGGAATGAATTTTTTTTTTATTGTATTGTTCTAATTTCTGCGATAGCTTAAATAGTTGGATGATGTTTCATCCAAATTCTCTGCTCGAGTTCTGATATAATGAAAGATCTGTTGTGTAGTGTAGTTGTTAAATGTGTGTGTGTTTCATATATACAGTCGGACCCCGATTTAACGAGCCCCTATTTAACGATTTTTTCTCTTTTCTCAATTAAAATGAAGAAGAAAAAAAAAAGAAAGAAAAAAAGCCATTTAACGAATAATAAACCCCGCAATAACGAATTATTTCAGAAAGCGGAACTTTTTTTTATTATTAGTTTGTAATAGAAAATATCGCATTTTTAAAAAAAAAATGATTTATCTTTGTCCGGAACAGAAAAAGTCTTTTGTTGTTGGCCTCAAATTTCAAAGAGAAATGGCGAAGACCATTATTAGACTTAACAGGTGCAGATGAGCCGTGAGTGTAACCTATCGTGTGAGTCTTGAGTAGAACAGGAAAGTCCTTTCTTATCTCATCCCAATCCACAGCGCAAGGGATATTTCAAGATTTTTACGCTTATGATACATTTGATGATTGACTACCTACCTATGCAACTGAAGTTGTTGATTTGTCGGAGCCAATGTATATGAATTATAATGCAGAAATCGATAATAAAAAACTCTTATCCAAACTGTTGAATTTTCCAATCTCTTACATAGTTTGGGAAACTGTAAAAACATACCTTTCTCTTATAGAACAGGATCTAAATCAGTGATTCCCAAAGTGGTCTCTATAGACCCCCAGGGAGGATGGCCTTCAAGGGGTCCACGCCAGCGAAAATATAATTTGGGGGTCCATGAGATGTAAATGGGGTCTATAATAGTGGCTCTCATTAAACCAAATGAAGATTTTAATTTTAAAAGAAAATTTAGTAAAGTGAAAACTAGATTTTATCTATTTAATAGATTTACTTACAAATTTTAATGAGGTTTATTTGCTGTTACAAGGTGGCAGCATACATTTTATTAAATCAAGGGCCATGTCAGCAATTTTGGCTTTAAAAATACATACCTAATATTTATCACGAATTATGGAATATCGTGAGAAAATTTTTAATTACTTTTCCTAGTGAAAAGTAGTTTCAGCGTGGTTGCCAATCTCCAAAACAAAAAAGAAAGGGGGAAATAAGAGCTGGACAGTAGTAACCGAGGAGATTTAGGGTCACACCTGACAAGATTGGCCCTAAGCTATTTTATGTATTAATTAAATTTTAATTTAATTAACATGTTTTTTTTTAAGGTTTAAACACTATACTTTACTACAGTAACAAATTTTAATCATTTAATGTAAGTAGCTCTATACCAGCTGTCGAAAAGACATTCAAGTTGGTAAGTCCAAAAAAGTTCAATATTAGGTAAGCTGGGGATCTACTTCAAACTGAAAAACGTGAAAAGGGGTCTATGAGACAAAAAAGTTTGGGAACCTCTGAGCTAAATGATGCAATATTTTCTTTGCATAAAGTTGAAAAAGAACTTTTTCGAGTCAAGAGAGTCAAATATATTTTCAAGCATCTATTCATCAGTATTTTAAAATTTCCAATTAATTGGTGCGTAATACATCATTAGTAGTATTTTTAGCTGTTGAATAAAAAGTGTGTAATTTCTAAAAATGGATATTTTTTGTGTAGATGCTTATAGAATTTCCTAAAAGTAAATGCCAAAAATTTGTATTTTGTTTGAACCCTGATATAACAAATAACCCAGAATTATAACCAGGGCTTCGAATCGGAACTGAAGCGGAAAAAAATATATATATCGGTTTATTTAGATTCGATATATCTTCAATCATTTTGTTACTGTAACCAAGTTATCAGTGTATTCTAATTTAACGTAAACCATATAATTATCCTCATTACATGTCAACCATATAAATGCATTTTTTATGATGGATTTATATTTTCGTACATACATTAAATAAAATTATTCATTCGGAACTGAACCGCAAACCGTTATTTTTGGCAGAACGAAAACTGGAATTGAACCGATATACTATATTGTAATGTCCTAGCCATGCAAGTGATGAAACTTGATTGGTATTTTGAGGGTTTATTTTAAAACACACGGGACAGTTCACAGATAGGAAAAATGTACAGTATTTACACGTTTTAAGTAAAAATCATACGTTATCCGAGTTATGACACTTGTTGAGAAATAATCCAAGTTACGCTCGCTGGTGGAGCTAAAAGTATAATCTCTCCCGTCGAGAGGAAATCACTCTCTCCAAATCTCCACCCAACGCTCACGAATGGAGCACAAAAAACTTGACCTCTCTTGACGAGAGGTAATCACTGACTCCAAATCTCCACACTACGCTCACTAGCGGAGCTCAAAAATCGACCTCTGTGGTCGACAGGTAATCACTGACTGACTCTGGCGTGGCACACGTGCATGCGCGGTGCATCGGATCAGTCCGCGTTGCCCCTTAGAGTTTCAGAACGGGTTTAGAATTCGTTACAATATATATTTTACTTGAACCTGAATAGAAACCGGAATTAAAAAAATTACGCTTCGAAGCCCTGGAATTAACGAACAAAATGTTCGGTCCCAATGAATTCGTTAAATCGAGGCTCGACTATGTATATAAATCATTTTGAATTCAAAATTCCCATGATGAAATGGAAGTTTGGAGAGTTTAGTTCCAATTCAAGGGTCGTCCCGCGTATATGACCAAGGATTCAGAATTAAGAAGTTCATTGCCAACATCCCTCATGTTGCTTACAATTGCAACGTAAATGAAATATCAATCCATCACTGAGAACTCAATTTCAAATTAAATGCCATTCCCCCCTTTTTTATTAGGAAAGAAAATAGTTTAAGAGGAAATTATAGCACTAATCCAGAATAATATAATATACCAAGTGTCCGAAAAGTATGACTACACATTAAAATATTAATTACAAAAATAAATAAGTAAAGAAATTCACACTTACGGGTTTTTTTTTTTTTTTTTTTTTTTTTTTTTTGTTCTATATTTTTGTTCCATAAAGAAAATATCAGTTTGTCTTACAAAGTTTTATTGCGCAATTTCAATGTACACACACCATTAGTTCCGCACAAAACGTCAAGTCTTTACGATATTTTTAGCCACGATCTATGAAGCATTGCAGGATCAACAATTTGAATGACCTCTGTAATTCTACTTTTCATTTCATCATTGCCACTAATTGAAGATTGGTAAACAATGTTTTTCATGTATCCCTGTAAGAAAAAGTTCAAAGGTGTTATGTCTAGAAATCTGGGTAGCCACGGTATTGGACCTCTTCTTTCAATCTATCGTTCGGGGAACTTCTTTTCACTTTCAAAATCCAGTTTGGCGGTGTCACATATGCACTATACATATGTTGCAGATTTAGATTCGATAAAATATGCTACAACTTGAGTTTACTCTTGTGGAGATTTTGAAACGAGCATGGTGAAAAAACGAGGATGTTGCACCGTCTAGTTTGCATTTCATTTAACAGAAACTAAACTTTTCTTTTTGGTATATAAAAACCGTAAGTTAAAAATCCTTTGTTTGCTTGGACATAATTAATTTTTGAAAGTGTAATCATTTTAGACACTCTATTTTTTGTCTCAATAAAACAAGGGTAAAGGGGGAGGTGAAGAATATTCTTCGAAGATAACTGGAGATTTCTCTCCGAGATCTGTATTTAAATGATAACAATGGGCAAGTGTTAATATCATCAAAGTCGCTAAAAATTGCAAGGAATAGAGATTAAAGCTCGAAAGAAAAACTAGAAAAACAAGAAGTACTAAGCAACTTTCCAACGAGGATTCGAATGAAAAACTTCATATTTATTATTGTGGTATAGATACCGCTTAAGATCTCCTCTTTCTCAAATCTCCTTTTTCTTAGAAATTAATAGTTTTACTTATCGTCGAAGTGTATTTAAATGTGGGAGACTTTTTTATATAGATAGATAAGTGGCTTTTTTTTTAGCACTTGTCTTTATGAGTAAAAAAAAAAAGTGTGTGTAACAGATTAAGGAGGGTGATGGGATCAGGGCCAGCTGGAAAATGCCACCCCTCTCTTCAAAGCAAAGAAAATTATAATTAAAAAAAGATAAATTGTTCACCTAGATACACACCTAAAAAACTTTAATAATTCTTGCGAACAAAAACGCAACATAACACATAAATAATACTATTATAAGTCAAATACAAAATAATTTGAAATTAAGAACATAATTGTTGTTGTTACTTATGCGACCTGATCGACAATACCATCAGAGAAAAGTCCACGAAGTTCACCTCGCTTAAGGGCTAGATTTTTATGCCCGTCGTTAGCCTTAGCTTTGAGCACCATGTAGGTGACAATACGATTTTGCTCGGTTCGCCCCCAATTTTTAGAGAGCACATCCTGGGGATGGTCGAGGACCTCCCGCTTCTCTTTCCCTTCCACCAAACTCATGAGAGGATTTGCGGCTTGATGGCTATTTAACCCTTTATCTACCGCATTTTGATTTACTGCAATTTTTTTTTTCCAATTTTTTTTTTTTTTTTTTTTTTTTTTTTTTTTTGAATCCCTACATTGAAAATTAAGGGATATACATAAAGAAAATAGTCAACTTTGGGAAATTTAATCCGTTAGAGCTAATTAATTAAAGATATTTAACTGTAAAATTAATTATATACACTGTTCACATCAAATAAATAGTCAAATGGTTTTCTAAAGTCTTCATTAGCATACAAAAAGAATCAGACATTTACCTTTTGACACTAAATACTTTTTCGGAACAAAAATGACAATCTTCGTAATCCGTTGAAAACGCAATTTCAGCTACACACACACACAACACTATTGTCCTTCTTCGCTAAAATACTCATCACAGAACCTGTGCTGCCATATATCTTAAAAGAGGGGATTTGAAAGAATATTCCTGCTAAGTATCGTCAGAGTATTTGTAAAAATGGTTATTCTATATAATTTTAAAGTGAGTGGTACTTATAAGTACCATCGGTAGATAAAGAGTTAAGGTATCCCCCCTGACGCGAGAAGGCATTATTCATTTACAAACAACCATGCCTTCTCCGGGAATTGAACTCAGGCCCTACGGCACCGCAGTCAGCGTCACTAACCACTACACCGGATGGGCGGCCAGAATATGATTACCTATTCTTAATTCAAACGAGTAAAATGTAAGAAGGAATCGCCAATTTCAGCGTGCCAATTTCTTCTAAAAACAATCTAGTGATAGCGGAGATTACAAACGTTTATTCATAGTAACTACTCTCTCATGACTAAAATGAAACATCTGTGTGGCTCTCTATCTACAAGAATCTCTTATTGTTCCTGTTCTGTTCTGAATAGCTGACACCGGACGTCGTATGAGGGAAAGATATGTCCGTAGTGACCCCACTCTGGGAGAAAGTTACTAGTGAAAGATGTGTAAACATGTCAAATTTCTCCACTGAACATATAATCCCGCCCCGCACTCTTAAGTTTCAACGTAAAAGAAAACTGACATTGAACATACAGAGTACAAAATAAGGAAGTAAAATACAATAAATGAAATACCAAATTCACACCCAATAGCGTTTCAGAAAATATATCAAATTTGTTGTAACAATATATATATATTGAAAATCCATCCACAAATGCCTCCCTTAGAATTTGCTGCCCTGGGCAGGGGTCCTGCCCTAGAACCGCCCTGATGGGAATTAATGTGTAATTAATTCGTAGGAATTATTTATTTTTCTCCAATTAAATGAATAAACGAACGAAATTTTTTACTCTATATTTTCAGTTCCTACTATTAGCTCACACTCTGCATATATATATATATATATATATTGTTCAAATTTTCATTTGTTAATAAAATACCTTTTATTCATCCACTCAAGTTCAAATACATTTTTTAAGACTTGTAGTGGATGACGATGTTAATACTGTTTTTTCAAATATTAATTCATTAATTGAATTAAAAAATGAATAAATAGTTACAAACAAAAATAATAGTTCAACACCCCATATTTAAAAAGGAAAATCGCTCGTTGTGTCTCTGTAGCGCAATGAATAGCGTGGTGAACTTCTAATCCAAAAGTCATCGTTTTGAATCCCATTTGGGATGGTCTAATTTCTGAGAATGTGATTTCTTTTTACTATGCTATTTTACTGGAATAATTAAATTTAATTAACCCGGCATTCCTCGCGCAAGAAAAACGAACGGAATTTCTCGCGCAGGGTATCTCATACCCAAGGGTGTTTACAATCTCTTTTTACCGTAAAAGTTTTATACAGAGGTGAAAAAGAAAGATAAGTAGGAAATATATATAATATGTTTATTACACTTTTCACACGTATAAATTTAGTTTTTTAGTTCTTTTTATTAGGGCATTCAATGAATTTTTTATACACTCCTGTAGTCTTTGCCACGAGTAAGTGCGATGTTTTTACCGGATCGTAATATATATAAATTTTAATTTCGTAAACACATTGTTTACTGTGTGGTTTCTACATTCTTAAATTCTTCTGTAAATTGAAATCTTCGGTAATTTCGGTTAAGTGACGAGAGTTGCGTTTCAGCAGGCACCCTAGTCTCTGAACCCATCGCAACAGACCGACGTGAAGACTTTCAGCTCTTCAACAGTTTTAAATGGGACATCAATACCTCTACAGGTATGTTTTCAGTAGTACTAGGTCTCGAACCCGTTACTCGACAGCACTGGTTTCTTGTTCCTGACTATGACCACTCGCATAGCGAGATTTCTTTTATATTACGGGACTAGCTGGTATACCCGTTCCTCGCACGGGTGAATCGAAAAATTAAACAATACAGACTGAAGGATAAAGGAGTTTTTAATGAGTTAATTTTACGGGAATTGTAAATTAAACAACAACAACAAAAAAAAAAAAAGCTTTTTGCATATCTCAGCTAAATAAAAAACCATGTTTGTTTAATTTTAAGTCTGTAGATATAACAGCTGATAAAAAAGATTTTTTTTTTTAAAATTTATAATGCCCGTAACTCTGTTGTGGCTCGATATTTGAAAACACCTTCCTTCTGCTCAGCAAAAATAATACATTGTTTCAAAATTTGTGTAATAAACTCTTAAAATAGTGTAAATAATTTGTACCTGGGTGTGTGATACGTTAATATTAAATCTCTATATACAATATTGAATTTATTGAGCAATCTCTCTTTATACAATATTCAATTTAATGAACTATCTCTCTATATATAATATTAAATTTAATGATCAATCTCTCTATATACCATATTAAATTTACTGAACAATCTCTCTATATACAATATTAAATTTACTGAACTATCTCTCTATATACAATAGTCAGTTCAAAACAGGTCTAAAAAACAGTAGATTGAAACGAATCTGCAAGCGGGGGGGGGGGGGGGGGCCCCGTGACCTTTGCCACGGTCGATGGGGGGAGGACTGGGTTGGATGAAACAAAGCCGCCGCAAGCAAGGAGTGGGAGTGATGAATGACCTTTGACACTGTCGATTGAAATAAATGATCCCTATTTGAAACAGATGTTGTTCACCATTTCATTAGTTTTAACTTTATTTTCGCGGAACCCTAATTTTGTTTTCTAATAAAAGTAGCCTAAGTTATTTCTTATAACATTAGCTATCTGCCAGTGAAAGTTTCGTCAAAATTGGTCTAGCCGTTTCAGACATTTGCCAGAACATACAGACAGACAGACAAAAATTTTAAAAATTGATTTTTTTTATATAAGTACCTTATATACTTTTAAATGCATTTAGTAAAAAGCTGTTAATTTCAAATTACAAACAGGCACTTCATTTTTATTTATATGTATAGATAATAAGCCTTTGTTGCACTATATTTTCCAATCAATCAATCACTAAATGCAGTAAACAAGTTATGTAATATTTAATTCACGCTTTGTGTTGTCAATATTGTGAATTCAGTCAATTTGAGCAAGATGTCTTTGAAACCACTGTCTTATTTTAGACATTCTTGTACTTTTTTAAAATTAAGTTCGAGTGCATTAACTAATAATTACAGAGCTCTGTCGTCTGGGACGAAAGGTAGGAGGGAATGTAAATATGCAGATGAGTTTTTATTGACAATGCGTATTGAGAAATTTCTGAAAATCAGCTGTATAAACATCGCTTAAGTATTGTTTGGCTGATTATCCTTTTTGATGTTTAAAAAGTTATGCCAAATTTGATGATTCAAACCATATGCCTTTTTTTTAGATACTTTTACTGCAATGTCGAAAGTTTGCCATTAAATTTTGTTTCCGAAAAGTAACTTTATTTCATGATTATCATCACAAGTATCAATTTTAGTCAAAACACTTTTTGCTTGAAATAATCTGACAGATTGTCCTTTGTTCTGGGCAAATCTCAAATTTTCATGCATTTTTGGCTTATTAGGAAAAAGACGTTACTGATCAGAAAAGGCCCCTACTTGTTTTGACAATATAGTGATAAGAGATTACCAGGAGGAATATTCTGTTTGGTATTAGTTGTATCATTTTTGATGACTTTATTGTCTGTGGTGGCAAAATGGAAAAGTACCTTATAAAGACTATATAAATAATTTTACCTTCTTGACCATTTTAAAATTTCTATGTTAGGTGCACACACACACACATCATTTTTCTTAATATTAAAAGAATTTACATACTTATAAATTATTTTATATAATGGATTTTTTGAGAAAATCATTTCTTATTTTTCTGAATGCAAATTATTTTTACAGGTGTAACTTCTGTTGCTTGCACTTTTCCCTGTTTTGTTATTTTAATAATTTTAGTGTTTTTCTTCCAATATTTAGTAACTTTTGATTGGAAAGATGCTTTATCTCTGAATAGTAAATTAACAGAAGATGAAATTATGATATCTGAGGAATTCGGATCATATTGCCAAAAAAAATTGATGCCTAGAATTCTAATGGCTAATAGAAATGAAGGTAAGATGAAGGATTCCTGTATGAGATTAACTTTTGAAATATTTAGAGTTTCCTTATTATTTATATGGGCAAGTAACAAATTTTCAGATAAGTAATCAGAATATTCATTTTCAAACTTAGATACTTTAAAACATTATTTGCAACACATTTTTAAGTGCTTTTAGCATTGTTAGGGTTTTAAATTGCCCCTTTCATTTACTTTGAAAAGTAAAATTCAAGCATATATTATTTATCGCAACCTTGATAAGAAATACAAAGAGATGTTTAATTTTGCTATTTAGTTATTAATTAAATGTAACTGAATTATGTAAATTACATTCCCCCATAAAATTTTGACATAAGTAGCATAATCCTCTGAAATGGAAAAGATTACCCTCCATTACTTTTCCTTAAATACCAAATACAATAAAGAAATCCATTAAAAAATAATACAATTCTGGGATTGAAATAACATAATAAGTAAAATAAAGAATAAAAATTTGATTAATTTGAATAACAGTAAACATGTCTTAATTTATTTTAAAAATATAAAAGATTCAGAAAAGAAAAATTAGCAATCTACTACAACAAAAACCGGAATGTATCAAAATAACTTGAAGCTTGATTAATTTTCTGATAAATTAAAAATATGAATATATTAATAAAGGACTCCAATTATGTATATGGTAACTTATTATAATATTAGCTAAAAAAGATTATCCAGATTGATTTATTCAGTTTGCAACTCTCACTAATGCTGCTTTACAAGTAAAGAGCAAGAAACTCCTTTCTTATTATTGCTATCAGGATGATGCAATTTTCACCTTATATAAAATTTTATTTTCATGTACAAATTTTGGGCTATAATGCATCATGGAAATGTATTGAGGTGTGCAGGCATTAATTTGGATTGTCAGCATATGACAATGCTTATTGTTGGGTGAAAATTTTGTAAATTATTCAAGTTTCAGAGAGATTCTGCTTGCAGTAGTATATAAATATATATCATTCACACACATTCAAAATTAAAAATAGCGTATCTTTTTCCTCATTTATTTACAATCTAAATATTGTTACCATGTTACAATATTGCAAAATTTCTGAAATTTTTTTATTTATAACTAGTAGACACAACAATGCTCTACTAATACTAGGTTGGAATATATTTATATATAAATTAAGTTAATCCAATTGAAGTGTAATATCTATTCAAGTATTCAGTTAAAATAGCTTAAACTTAATTGTGTATGATAATTTCTTCCCCCCCCCCCCCCCCATTTTCATTGATATTTTGTTTTTGAGATATTTTTACCCCTTTCTTTCTCAATTTGTTAAATTATTTTGTTGTACATGATAATATTTTATTTCATTGGTGTCCACAAAAATTAACTAGTGTCTTCAAACAACTGTTTGGCTTGTTTGTAATTGTTTCCATAATTGTGAAAGAATGCAATGATAAACACCTAAGAAAAGTTATATTTTTGAATAATTTTTCTACTTAAAGGCATCCCATAGAACAACAGTGTTTGCTATCTGACATTCAACTTTTTTGAAGCTATGGAAACACATTTGTTTGGAATATTAATCATATGAAAGTTGTAAAAAA
>BMAV01025280.1:122111-191443 GCA_019973955.1 Trichonephila inaurata madagascariensis | reverse complement strand
TTTTTTTTTTTTTTTTTTTTTTTTTACGCAAAACAACAGTATTTTACATATTTTAAGATTTTTTCTAAAATGAATCAATATCGATGCGTTTATATGAAAATTATTTTTAAAGAACTCATACTTTGACCTTTTAGAGTTAGTGATTTAAAAAATAAAATGCTGAAAACTTTTTTTTACGAATTTTTAAAATGTACTCAAATTTTAAATATTTGTTTACTCAAATTCAAAGTTTTTATTTCTTCTTCATTTATAAAAATAATTGTATGAAACTTTTTTTCCATGTATCGAACATTTCAAAAAGTGCTTCACAATTTTAATTCAACATTTAAAACAGTTGTGAAATTTTGTAATTATAAAAATTTCCACTTTTTTCAACATACAACTATTTTTAAAAAGGTACATTTTCGTTTCCTGGGCCTAAAAAGTTGCAAAGTGAGTGAGGGAATATTAAAGTCCCACTGTTCACTTACTCGAGGGCTCTGATAGCAAGAAGAGATGGGGAATTTCCAGGACAATATGTTATGCATTTAAAAATGTTCATGCAATGCCAGGGGGGAGGGGAAATAAACCTGTTTGACAGAAAGGAAGCAAAAAAATTTCAAAACAGGGAATTTTTACACTCGGTAAAAGCCTGAGCTACGCCGGTCCAAGCCCGCGCCCCCCCCCCCCGTCATTTTGAGAAAGAGTATTAGAAGTGTTGATTTTGTGAAGGAAAGGGAAAATTTCTAAAATTAGAGAAAGCCCATGCAACACCGGGCCATGCAGCTAGTATATATATAATGTTTGACATTAAAATAAAATTGCAAAAATTTGAAAGTTAACCTATTTATTACTAGTTTGGAATATTTTTAATGTTTATTTTCGTTTATTAGGGTCCTTTTGGTTGCTTGAATAATGCTAGATTTGGAATATCTTGGGGAGCTTTAGGTGCTGCAGAATTTTGTTATGAAATGGCAAGAAGTTACGTTTTAGACAGGTTTGTATATTAACATTTATTAAAAGGAATACATTTATTCTTATTGTACTAATTTTCGAATAATATGGTGTCCATTATAATGTGGACAATTTTTATATAATCAAGGATATATTTCATTGAGAAAGTGATTTACATTAAAAATTGTCATTTATTTTGCCAAATTCAATATGGTAATACAGTGGAACCTTGCATAACAAGTATAAGTCATTCTGGAATCTTACTTATAGTGCAAAACATTTGTTTAAGGAAACAATTTTTCCTATATAATCAAAATACAATAATGTGTTTAATGCTGAGAAAATACTCAAATTTTATGTATGATGTTTATTTAAAGAAAATTTTTATGCATGAAAAAGTGCAAGTCATCTTCATCTTTTCTTCTATTATAGAATCTACCAACTTGAAATGTGTGAGTTAGATTTGAAGAAAATTTAGTGAAAATGTAAAATTACATTTTGTAGCATGCTTACTTACAGCCTTATTACATTTGCATTTCTTAATGTATAATGCAACAATTTCTGTGATTTCAGAATTTATTTCTCTGACAAATTCTTCATCACAGTTTCTTGCTGTTAAACAATGTAACTGCTTAAACTTTTCATTGAACAGCTCTTGTGGAAGAACACACTCAAGTTTATTGACACTGTCCACCTGCAGGCCCATGATTTTGGCCAAAGACTTTTTGATCACAGGGTTCTTTCTCTTGGTAGCCCTCTTATAAATGCTTGATTCTCTTGAGGTAGGTAACTCTGAAAGTGAGATTGATCTCATCAGTCACCTAAAAATATTCAAAGAGTGTTTTAATATAATGCTTCTTAAAGTGAGAAATTACCTGTTGGTTCATAAGCTGGAGTGATTGAGTGGTGTTGAAAGGCAGAAACTAGATCTTAATTTTTGATTTCTGAAAGATGTTATCTTGAGGGTGTAGAGGATGGGCAGGAACAATTGACCATAATGAGCAATACATAGAGTGGCAGATTCATCTCAAGGAAATATTTTTTTACAGCAAGAAAAATGCTTCATTGACTCAATTAGTAAAAAGGTAATGTGTCACCCAAGTCTTGTTGGATCTTTGTAACATATTTAACTTGCTCTTCAACACTTCTGAATGTTTAAGAAGTAGTAGTTTTTCGAGTCATTACACATTAGCACAAAATAGCATAACATGGTCTTTCATTGGTTTGTAACTGGGCAATGCATTCTCCTTTGCAGTTATATTGTCTCATTTCAACATCTTTTTCTAGAAAAAGTTTGTGACAGCAAGTAACATTCAGAAGCTTCATGAACTCGCCAATAAAGTTTTTTTACTGCATTTGTGTCTAAACTTGCTACTTACTGTGTCTTACAACTTTACTTCTCAAATTTTCCAAGACTTCTTTAACACTTTCTTAATAAAATTAGCAAAAATCACTTTCACACCTTTTTACAAGTTTTCTTGTTAAATAATATTGCCTTGCAATAGCTTTTTGTATACCCATAAGAGAAACAACCTTTCAATGTTGTCCAGAATACATGACTGTATTGTATGTATTCTTGTCATTTTCTTTGAACATTTATCTTCTTAACTGACATTTTCCACATGCAACATAAATGTAGCAAACTTTGCTCATTTTGCGATATCTGTAAGCATGTGTTTATCTCTATTTGAAAGTGTACTCTACTATCTCAATATTGGTAGTATATTTTGTGCAGCATTTAAGATTTTATATCTGGTTTGGGTCAATAAATTAGGTCAGTTTTCTTCTAAATTTCATATATTTCCAGATGCTGCTGTTATTTTTAGTTCATTATAATGTTGCAGGGAACACTCAGCAAATGACAGAACATATATTTCTGATGAAATATTGGTTTTTTCAAGTGATTTTAGTCATTTTGAAGCTAACGACTAATAATTATAGTAATTTATTGGATTTCTCTCTAGATAGAGATGAATTAGGAGGATTCACTAACCATTCAAAACGTTTAGCCATGGTGCACTCATGTCCTTTACAAAAAGAACAATCCAATCCAATGCAAAAGATAAAATTTCTAGAGTTCCCATGCAGATGAATGAGCAAAGTAACCACATAAGTATGCCAATGGAGAATCAACTGGTACATATGGAAAAGACTTTAGTTCTACCCCCCACCTTCTTGACAATGAGTGTGTTTTATTGCCCAAAAAAAAAAAAAAAAAAACTTTAAAAAAGAATTCACAAAGAAACCCACATTTGTTTCAAAGAAGGAAGTAGAACTTTGCCTTGAATCATTTTGAAATGTACTGTATTGTAATATCTAACTTAATTTGTGTATAAATTGATACAGATATATGAATTTAATAATTTAATTTATGAACTGTGTTCTTTTGATCTGAATGGATGTTTAAAAAGTATGCTGTTTTTTAACTACCAAATAATGTTATAAAAAATATGCAATTTTTAAGCAACTTCGTTAAAAAAAAAATTGAGCAGTCAAACAATGATTTGTGTTAAATCTGCCATGCTCTAGTTTTTTAACAAGTTTATGTTTCATTTCTATGATTTTTTTTTGGGGGGGGCGGGATTTATTCTTGTAAAAGTTCAGTTTTTCCACACATGCAGAATCACTAGTAATATATCCGATTACAAGTTTGGAAAAAGGTTTGATCATAAAATGGCATTAAGATTCCTAGATGACTCAAGTAGTAGAGGCACAATCCAAGATTTCCCTTCCATTGTGTAATTTGTCCAAGGTTCCATTGTAATTTAATTTTCAATCATCATATTGTATTTTTTAACCCTTTTATTTACAGAATTCAATTTGGAAAACCTCTTGCAAAAAATCAATTAATTCAGAAGAAACTTGCTGATATGCTTACTGAAATATCAATAGGTCTTCAAGCATGTTTGCAAGTAGGAAGACTAAAAGATGAGGGAAAGTATGTGAATATTTTACTTTAATGTACTTTTCCCCCATACCTCCTTTATATAAATTGCCTTTTGAATATATTTAGTGCCAATATGTATTTAATTTGGTTGTAAATACATAAGCTTTTATAAAACACTATAAATTTATATCCTAATTCAACCAAAATAATATTACATGTTGAGATTGCTATATACCTATATAATTTATGACAAATTCTCCATATATAAATCTGGAAAATGAGGTATCTGCCCAACCTTGATGTTATTAAATAATTTGCTTAAAATAATGAAGGAAATAGCTTTATGATACAACTACATACATATATGTATTGATTAAAATCAAGTCTAAAAATTGATACTTTTGAAATTTTGTTGATCTTGCTTATAGAAGTTAATATTGAAAATTTAACTTCTAACAAAGATACTAAAATGAGATTAAATTGGACATAATTAGGGAAAAAGTACTGTTAATCTTGAAAACAAAAATGTACACATGCATTTATGTGTGTGTGTGTGTATATATATGAAATGTTTTGAGTCAGAATCAGACTTAATTTTAAAAAGGAACTGTATTTAATGAATTCTCGACATCATTTGAGGTTAAGAGGCAAAGAGAAAAAAGAATGCCCAAGTGAAATATAAGTGTTTTACCACTTAAACCCAGATGTGAGAAGTACTTCTGATTTTATGAGTGTACTTGAAAGTTAATGCTAACATATAGGGCTATTAAATATAATGATCTGGGATCAGAAATGTTTAGTGGTTAGGCCAAAGGTTCGGAGAAATAATTGGGTGATTAATTTAATACTTGAAGATGAAATGAAAAATATAAGTGCTATATAGGAAATTTAACTTTAAATCTAATTTAATTATCTTTACACCCACACACACATAAAATTACAATTTTAAAAAAAATGTTGTCTTGCTTCATTCAGTTACTAATGTATAACTTGCATACTTGAAAATTCTTAAAATTTTTAATAAGGATAATGGTTTTTTGTTTTTATTTTCTTATATAACTGACAATTTTTTATGTATTTATTCAAAAATATGTAATAGTAGTTAATTGTGAATATATTTTTAGGGCACCTCCTGAAATGATTTCACTTGTTAAGAGAAATTCTTGTGGTAAGGCATTAGACATTGCTCGAACAGCAAGAGATATGCTGGGAGGAAATGGAATCAGTGATGAGTATCATATTATTCGCCATGTGATGAATTTAGAAGCTGTTAATACATATGAAGGTTTGTATAATAAAAAAAATGTTAATTTGAATGTATAAAGTACATTCAATTGAAAATTATGTATTAATTGTAAATGCATTAATTATTATTTTATCTTTTTTCTCCCCTTTTCTATAGGTACTCATGATGTGCATGCTCTGATTTTAGGGAGAGCTATTACAGGACTACAGGCTTTTAAAAGCTAATTTTCTGTTTGAAGATAAAGTATTGCCATAAATTGTTTTAAAATAAAAATTTTATTTTTTTACATGGGAAAAATAAAGTATATATATATTGTTGCAAATAGTGGTCTTAATTCTTATAACAATTTAAATGTTTGTTTTTTTATACATTATTTTAAAAAAATGTAGAAAAAGTCTAAATTAAGTTAAATAATTGCCTTTTACTGCAGAAAATAAGATATTAAGTAATTAATAGGAACAAAGCACAACTATTTTTTCATAAGAAATCCATCAAGATTTTTAAATGATATTCATTTGGTGAGCAATATATAAAAAAAGTTTTGATCCAAAAAAAACTATGCAATATTTTTGTATTAATTCTTCACAGAAATTAAGCATAATTTTAATAAGTTTAATTATCAAACCCACAAACTTCAGGGGTTAATAATTTTGCTTATGTAGTTCAGATTTACAAATATCTTAACAGCTTTTGATCCTCTAAATAAAATTCGTATGCACTAAGTAATTTTACCTATGCACGAATATTCTAAATAAAATTTTGAAATTCATTTTAAAAATAGTTAGATGCACTGGAATTTTTTTTCAGGTTCTACTGTGGAAAAATTATGCTAATCCAATCTTTCATTTGTCCTGACATTCTTTTTACATTTATAAAAAAAAACTATATGTCATAAATAATTTGTGCGAATCATTCTTTTTATGGCTGCTTAATTTGTTTTCTCCTTTTCCTAACAGCTGATGTAACCGACTATATAAATATTTTTAAACACTATGATGATAACATGGTGAAGAATTCATGTAAGTAATAAGATCTGTAGCGGTATCTTCATAAGCCAGTAACAGCCTCTGGACAGAAGTGGTCACTTTTGTTTAGTGGTTGTTACGTGGCCGCGAAACCTACTGTTATGGGTTCTGTCCTCGTATGCATCACCGCAGATCCATAAATATAGCACATTTTCTGGTAATAAGTAAATGTGTGTCCTTCCCTCTTCCTAACAGTTTCCCATCTAACTTGAGTCAATTTATTACTTCCTGTGTGTAAAAACTAACAAAGCTGAGAAATTAGTATATCAGCAATAAGAATACAACTGGCTAAAAAAACTCAGAAAACCAACTAAGGTCAGACATTTTAGGACATGTGTACATATGCAGCAAGATGTACTATGTTAGAAGATTATAAAGCATATTAGCAGTGTTTGTTAAGCATTTCTAAGAAAATTATTTAACACTAGACATCAAGTTATGCCTCTGATACGTCCAAGAGCAGAGGCGGATTAAGTGGCTGGCGTCCGCTAGGGGCCCCCAGCGCCAGTAGGGGCCCCAAGCTTGAATTCCAGTTATAAATTAAACATGCAACAAAAAGGTCTTGAACCGATATTGCAATCCCATTGATTTTCACGTGTTTGAGTAGCCTTAGCCATCTTTCTTCCGTATATCTGTATTTTTGAAATCTGTACAAAATTTTCGTACGCGTTTTTTTTTTTTTTCTTTTTACACAAAATTTTATTTCAAACAAATGAATACTATTCAAGTCAAGAAAGTTCGTTTTAGTTCACAGGCGTGCTTAGTTGCTCTCGGATGCATTTTACACTAATGGAAAAAAAAATCTTAACACCAAGAAAAAATTATTGTAAACTGATGAAACTTCACAAATATATTTGTCTAGGTAAAGTATTTAATTAATTAAAGTTTCAAGATTACAAGTTATGTAATCGCGAGAAGAGCTTTTTCAAATGTGAAATGATGGTACATTAAAAACTTTTCAACCGCCAGAACTTTAAATGTAAACGTGCATACAATATGCCGTACTAGATAACAGTTTGTGGGATAAAAATGCGTATCTGTTATTCTTGGTGGGTCAATATAGAGTTGTTTAATTCTGGTTGTGGATGACGCTGCCGTCCAGTGATTTCCTATTCGTGCTCAATTGGAGAAAGATCTGGTGATTTAGCAGGTGAAGGTAACACGTTAACCCTCTATAGAGCATCGAAGAGTATGAGGGATCGCGTCGTCCTTTTGGAAAACACCCCTTGAATGGTGTTTATAAATGATGGTGCAAGAGTTTAAATCACCAGACTAACGTACAAGTTTGCTGTCAGGGTGTGTGAATTAACCTCAAGAGTGCTGCTATCAAAGGAAATTTCTCGCATCAGACTATATATAAAATACTGTAATATATAAAGTGCAAGCCCAGTGTGTCTAAGCCGCTTAAAGGTTGTTTGCGCGGGCGCTGACTTAGCTTCTTCAATCAACTATTACTGGTACTAAGAGAGAAACAACTTTAAACACAACACATTACCACTACGCTCTCTAAAGATGCCTAGCGTGACATGTATGTGATTTGAAGCGAATGGTATGAACACTTCAGAGCATCTGGCTGGAAGCTATATCTCAAATGATTGATTTGTTACACGTCACTGTGTCGTTCTGGTGCCGAAAAAAAAACTATAACTTCTATAGATGCGTTACGATGTTCTCAGCCATGTGGTGAATACGGAGGTCTCTGTCAGTGGTGACCCGTGAGTGGTTGGACCATAGTTTTCCTCCCGAGATCACTGTTGCCAAAAATCACGTATCTTTACCAAGTCTTTCGGTAATATTTTGGAAAGAAAATCACCAGGTTTTTTTTTTTTTAGCTCTATTATACTATCTCGTTGAAACTCAATGAACTGTTAATAGTGGCTTCTTCATCTACTTAGTCATTTTGGGGTAACATCAACTCATTACGTCAAATCTCAACGATAAATAAGACTCAAGAACTTAATAACTCGTATTTAAAGTACATCGGATTCGCATCCTCAAAGTGGCGTAACTAACATCACACTTAAACGTCTAACGCGAAAATTGAATTAGTCATATTTCAGATGTTTAAACACACCTACCAAATTTCTTTGATATAGCACAACCTCTTAGTGATGGTATTTTTATTTCCATCAGAGAATTTCCTAATGAAGTTATGTGATAAAAGATATGTCTAGTGTCCAAATCAAACTATTTCAAGCTAGTTGTATTTAGGTCTTAATATTAAGATAAAGATTCATAAAATTGGCACTGGCTAAAATCCGTGATCCGAATGAGGGGAAAAAAAAGACTGTACTGGAGGTAACTTCCTTTTTGAAACAGTTGGACAAATATGAAACTTCCCTAATGACCATTATTTGGAATACCACACTCCAGAGAATAAATTCTACTAGAAAATCAGTGCAATAAGTTGAGTGTGTGAATTATTAAAAGGATTTAGTCCGCTAAAATCTAGATAATTATATTCAAAATTTCAGAAATGAATTTGGAACAAGGAGCAATTGATTTATCAGGGCAACTTGTTTGAAGAGGAAGCGGGACAAATTCGCTGGCAGCAAGAGAAAAAAAAATTATTTTCGGTGAAAGTAAAGAAGTCGGTTGTGAATTTTTGAAAGAAGCGAAAATTTCATAGTGAATTCATTTTATGTCACATGCGATAGGGCAAGGGCAGAACTATCCTGAAGACCTGAGATTTATGAAACTGTTATAGAATACATTACTGTACTTTTTGATGAGAGATTATTACCTGAAATTATAAGAAGAAAGTTACCCAAAAACTGAATGAAACTTACAAAGATGATATTGAATTTTTTAAAATTTTAATGATATGAATTGGATCAGTTTTTACTATTTTTAAAAGAAAACGAATATACAGTGAGAACCCTTTTACGAATTTATCAAGAGAAATCTTAATGTAGACATACTTTAGAAAATATTTTCAACAATACCGATATCGAATGCATTAGTAGAGAGATCTTTTTTAGTTTTAAAGCGTGTTAAAAATTATTTAAGAAGCCCTATGGGAGAGAAGACAAATTGAACAACATGGCTACAATTTTATTTGACAAGATATTTTGAACAAAATAGATACGACGAAAATAATTGCCGAATTTGCCAAAGACAAATCAAGAAGCACAATTGTATAAAATGTTTAGTAAGGTTTTTAATTTTTTTAAATACAGTTAACATTTTTCTTTAGCCGTTGAGGTTTATTATTAGCAATACATTTTATTTTGAGAATTCAAGGTCAGTGATTCTTTTCACTAATTTAGTTTTTTGATATTTGAGCCTCAAACCTTTCACCACCAGGGTGCCTCCAACTACCTTAATCGCCTCTGTCCAAGAGACAATCTTGGATCTCTCATAGCTCTGCTTCACAAACTTGGAGAGCGTTTTAATTTACAGTAACAGCTATACTATTCAGTAATGATCCAGGAACAACCACAATGACAAATGACCTGTATATCTCTACAGTTAAGAAGGAAGAGTGCAGGAAAATGCAATAGACTGCACAATGGTGATTTATTTATATGATGACCGGTACCATGTGCACTATTAATGCCTGGTCATAGGAGACAGTGTTTTCTATGAGGTCAAATACTCTTTAAAGAGAGCAAATCTAGTTTAATTTGACTGATTCTGGAGAGAGCAGGAAACATTCATAAACCCCTCCAATATCGAAACAGACTGGTTTAGAAGTAGAGGGTTCTCGTTTACGGTGGTATGCTTGACGACTGTGCTATTTTTTTCCCAAGAAGGTTTTTTTTCTCAAATTCCTTTTCAAGGACGGCAATACTACGTCTTATCAAAAAACGGAGAATGAAGATGGCCAGCGAGATCACCAGATCTAAAATCAGTTTGGAATTTCAGATCTAATCTAATTGTATAGGATATTTTTCGAAGAAGCTAGGCAGCAGATCACCAGCCACAATATCAGAACTGTGATTGGCAATACAAGAGGAAAGAACAACAGTGCCTAACAATTCTTTGTAGTTTGGGTTAGGGATTAAAAGAATCACCTGTTTTTTTTAACCTACTCTTAGAGAGCAAGTACACTTGAGTCCTACTACATCAGAAACGTATTCTTTGTTCTTACAAATCACTTTCCTTCATTGCCTAGAATAGAAGACTGGCAAACGAGCAATTCTTACTCTTAATTATTTCCTCTTACTGAGCAGATTAGAATAGACAATCTTTTTCAGTTCCATATCTCTTCACCTCTCTGTGAAAAGCAAAAGCTCGACAGAAGTCTTCAGTAAATTTCTGATTCCAAACTATTTCCCTTTGCTGTGAAAATAAAAAAACTTGATAGGTAACTTTTCTAGTTCCAACTGATTTCCTTCACTGAAAAATCAATTAAAGTGTTCAGTTCCTTTCTGATTCCTCTCGTACTGATCATTCACATATGCACCAATTCTTATTTTCAAATTATTCATTCACTCTAGACATCCTTTGCAATTTAGATATAGTTTCTTACTCAATATTGTAATAAAGTAATACTATTTTAGAGGAAGAATATAAGTACCAGTAACTATCAAATGTTTCTAAAAAGTTAGCACAATTTATTTTTTATCTGTTAAATGTATATTGCGATATTCCAGAATAATTTGCTGACATTAACACACATTGTAAAGAGTAATTCACATTTGACAAATTTGAATAATTACATATTGGAACTTTAAATCAATATATATGTATATATATTAAGTCTCCATTTCATAACCGATTTATGTATACAAACAACTTTGTTTTTATCCTTTAATTATGAACTAATTACAAAATTTCATTTTTTAGATATTTAGAATGCAAGAGTATTAACGTATAAATATTTATATATAGCTCCTTTACATTTATTATTCTCCCAGGTAATACTTTTGATTATCAATGTGATTTTTAGAGCCTACACTATACGGTTAATCACTCAAAAATGTTTTGCTGCTTTGTCATGATGAAGGGCTGATATATACCTCAAATCTTTCAAATCTCAAAATCCCTACAGTTGTGTGGAAATTAGGAGAGTGGGGGACTAACTAAAATATCATTCTCATTATCTGATCATGGCTAAAAATTATGAGTCAGTCTTCAATAGCCCTTGTATTACTTCTAAATGCAATTTTAATAAACTATTAATCAGTTATAATACATTTGTAAATATCAATGCAATATTTGTCATTATTATAAATTTGAAGAATTTTATATGAATATTGTTTTTATCTCGATTCTTGTAGCAGAGTATTTGGAGATTGAAAAACAAATAAAATTGGAACAGAAACTTATATATTTAAAATATTTTGCATACACTTAATAATTTATTCTTTTTACATCAAAATCAAATTTATGCAGAATTTAATTCGATGTTCGTGGATAATAAAACAAAAAATAGATCAGAATACTTTGCATATATGCATAGTTTATTAAAAAAAATAATCAAATGACTATTACTTTATTTAAAAATAAAAATTCTCTTATATTTTGTTTCATGTAAAGTATTCTATAAATTTCATGCGTACATTTTCATATACAGTCGACTCTCGATAATTCGAAGTTGGAGGGACCAATGAAAAACTTCGAATTATCAAGAGGGTAGGAAAAAACTCTCAAAATACACGAAGAGAAGTTTTTTTTCTAACACATTTAAATTTAAAACTATGCAATAAAGCAACGATTGTAGATAATTTTTTAAAGGGCATTTATTTTATACAGTATAAAAATAAAACAGAAGTTAAAAGTCCTATATTATGTCTTGAAAACAACTATTAAAAGAATGTACATACTATATAAAATTAATCCTTTTTGTCGAAAAAATCTGTTATCTTTTTTTGTTTTAAGGCATTCAATCTAACTTTGTCAATAGATTTTTCTAGAACAAATGAAGCCTGTAAAATCTCTGCATCATGATTTTGAAGGAAAAAGTTGCGTAGTTTGTTTAGTGACTCTTTAGCTTCTGACAGAGTTACCGGAGTCAACTCCTCCGATTCGTCTTCATCACTTTCTGTATTATTGTGGTCCAAAGCCACAATTTCAGCGACAAACAGAGCTCCCCTTACAGCAATGTCCGTATCAACCAACACGTAGTCGTCAAACGTCAAATCTTGTTCTGGAAGAGCTTCCCAAAGGGATGGTTCAGCATTAAATTCAGTGAATCAACCAGATCCCATCAACCAGATTCGGCGAGGGGAAGCCTGACTTTTTAAAACAGCTGTGAATTGTCAAAGGAGTAACAGCTCTCCAAGCCTTGTCAATCATGATCAAAGCTGTTAAAATAGAAATAGTTACATTCTGCTGATTTTCGAGGTTATCCACACAAAACGCCTTTAACGACTTCACGCCGATAAAAAATTTAAAATTATGTATGATGCATTGGTCGAGTGGCTGAAGTTTTGAGTTTGGAGGGAGAAATATAAGTTCCATATTTGATAAAGTTGGTGCGTTATTGTGCACAGTACAGTTGTCTAAAAATAAGAGAATGTGTCGTTTCTCTCTTTTCATATCCGAGTTCAGTGAGACCCCAACCATTCATTAAAGAGTTCGGTGATCATCCATGCCTTCTTGTTTGAGGGGTATTTGGTAGGGAACGAGTTTATGCCCTTGAAAAACCAAGGTTTTGCAGACTTTCCTATGACGAGAGAAGTTATCTTTTTTGAGCCGTCCATGCTTACAGCCAGTAAAATAGTTAACCTCTCCTTGCTATGTTTTCTTCCATGGCATTTTTCTTTTTTGAATGTAAATGTTTTTTCTGAAAAAGAGCCCGGTTTCATCCGTGTTGAACGTGGTTCGTACTCCTTTATTAGATCCGAAAGTGAGTTCTGCCACTTAGAACAAACGTTAATGTCGACACTTGAGCTTTCCCCGAACATTCTTTTGAATTGATTTCCCCATTCCTTTTCTTAAAATTTGTAAGCCATCCCTCGCTAGCCGAAAACTCGATTCCTAATTATTTGGCGAATGATTTAGCCTTTTCCTTCAATAAAGAGCCACCCATCGGAATATTCTGCCCTCGGCACTGTCTCATCCATGAAACTAAACACTGTTCAAGACGTGGAAAATTACCTTTACGAACGCGTTTTCTCTCTACTTGAAGATGCACTTAAGATTTTCTCTTTATTCTTCAGAATAGTGGAGAGTGAGCTCAGTGGGATTTCAAATGTTTTGGCTACATCGACCTTCTTCAACTGATTCTATCACCTTTTGCTTTTCAGAAATTGTTAAGCACTTGTACTTTTTAAAAGGAGGCATGTCGTTCCTTTCGCGTGATAAGTCGACACTGAGGTGAGGTGTAAAGTAGTGGCCCAAGGTTTATCGAAATTAACAGCTAGGAAACGTAAATCACCACAACTTTAGTAAAATGATATTTTTAATTTAAAATTTGGAATCTAAAATGAACACAAGGCGTATTCACAGCTCACACTCAGCTACGGTTATACTTAATAGCAGGGGTCGATAACTATGGCACGTGGAGCAATTCTTAGTGGCACATTACAGCTCTTTTTTTAAAAAAATAACCGAATAAAGTTAAATCCCTGCCACGCCTGTCATTGCCTCGTACATTTTTATATAAAGATTTTATTTCTCGCTTTCAGTTCTCTGCCATAAAACGATTCTGCTGAATTATCTTAGATGTAGTTTGAGTGCTTTATTTTTTTAAAAAAACATCTGTTTAAATGTGACTCATTATTAGTAATAAATACTCAACGCAAATCAAAATTATTGTGCAATACTTGTAAAAGGAAGCATCCCTCATTACTGCACAGTGAATAAAAAAGAAAGCAATTTTTTTCCTTTATCCATCTAAAGCTTGGGTATCAAAAAAAAAAAATAAAAAAACAGATAAATCAAAATTCTGCTTAGCACACATACCGGAAATATAATAAACAAAGTAGTTATTCTATCAACATACACAATTTGGACTGAAAATAAGTTCAGTAAAAAAACCGCTCCAGGGATAATTAGGTACACAGGAAGTGAATCTAACTTCATAATATTGAAGGTTCGAATTATCGAGAGAGTTTCATAGGATAACTTCGAATTATCCCGTGTTGTAGTCTGGCCAAACACAAATTTTACTTCGAAATATTGAGAGTATCAAAACGTATGGTTTTAGTTCGAAATATCAAGAGTTTTTCTAGGGGCTGAGTATATACTTCGAATTAGCGAGAGGTTCGTATTATCGAAAGTTCGAATTATCGAGAGTCGACTGTAATATATTTTCTTAATTTTAAAATTTTGAATAAGGGAATGCAACGAAAGCTTCCAGGCACTTAACCCTCCAAGCGGTCTGCACGTAAAATTCCGTCATTCCAGAGATGCTTTTTCTGCCTTCAAGCAAGATTCCCAAAAGCGTCCGAGCCACATTCTTAAAAATACGGCTCAACCGCTTTTGACGGCAAAAAAATACGTGCGGTTCATTTTCGAAGCATCTCTAGAATGGCAAGACTTTAAATACAGACTGCTTAGAGGGTTAAACATTGTCAGGTTTTTTTCTGAAAAACCCATATTGAAAAAGTACCAAGATACTTTATTTTTTTCTATATGTTGATAAAAATAGAAAATGCTATTCTCTATGGTATGAATGCAATTTAAAGGTGTGGTTCTTTTTAAATAGTCAACCAACTTTATTTTTTCTAGGATATGTACAGCAGTAGTCTTCAAACTGTTTTGCAGAACCAGAAGGGTTTTACATACCAAAATAAAAATTCAAAAAGAAAATAAATGTGTATGCAAAATAAGTTTAAGCTCTCTATAGAATTTGTATGACCACAAGTATCTAAAGCCATATTTCTTAATGTGGATCACACATTTAACAGAGGTGAAATTTTTTTTAACAAAATGCAGATAGCTTTTCTTATAAGTAAATTTTTGCAACTTTTACTTTGCAAATGTGAGTTCTGGAGCCATCACAAGGCATACACTGAAGCGATTAACCTCAATAAAAGTGGTAAAAAGCATATTTGTCATGTTTTATGAAATGTTTAAGGGTGAATGAAAAGAATTGGGTAAAATACTCTTGAATAAAGAACTTTTTTTCGAATAATTAATGGGAAACTTGTGACAATTTTACTTTGGAACTATTTATTCAGCTTCTGCATTTATACAGATGAGACAGAAATTTTTTATTTCATATTTAAAACAGCTAATGAGGTAGCTATATCTTCAATTTCAAATTCTTTTGTAGTTCCTTTACTTTTAATGCACAAGTATTCTGTGCCAGATAAAGAGAAGAAATATTTAATTGTATTTGCTATAACTATATTTTTTATTTACCGTTTTTGTTTTATATACATACATATACATCATTATCAGCTTCTTGGAATATTTTTATGTTGATTAGCATACTTAAGTATGTGTTTTCTTAGCTTGAATGCACAAGTATCTCCCAAAACATTCTCAATTAGCATTGTTATTCAAATAAAAAAAAAATTAATTGCCCTCATTTAAAAAAATCTTTAGTTGTTAATGAATGGTAATAGGAGTTCATTTAAAATACAGAATACTAATGAGTTTCAGAATACATTTGACTATTAACTGTAAAATGAAAGGATTCTAATAACAGTAGATATACTCAAAATAATCTATGCCCCTGTGGTAAAAAGAATACTGAATGCTTTGTGAATAATGGTGTGAAAATGATAAATTTTACAAAAATCAAAGGAATCAAATTCGAAATTTGCTTTATTCTGTGGAGCAGCCAAAGAACCCTGCTTTTACGTTTAGAAGTCAGATAGTTATTGAAAAGAAAAATCTTGAATTGACTGAGTTAGATGAAGTCAGATTTTATAAAATGAATGTCTTGACTATGCTCTAAAATTGTGATATTAAATATTGTTACAGTGTTTACCCTATTTAGCAGACATGTTTGCAACTCTAAATGAAGTAAACTAATCCATTCAAGGACTGAATTCACATATAAAAAAAAAATTAAATGCATGTTTTAAAACCTAACTTGTGGTTATCATACGTCAAAGAGAATAATGCATCAATTTATTTTCTAATTGAAAATAAATTGAATTTAGACACTGTTAAAAATTATATAATAATGCACATTTTTCAATAGAAAAACACTATAGAAGAATATTTCCCAGAAGAAAAAACTAAGCATGAATGTGAATAAAAAATTCATTTGAGTACTATGATAAATAAGAAGGCTTGTCAATAGAAGAGAGAGAACAAATTAGTGATACATCAATAGATTCGATGTTAAAATCTAAAAAGCAAGAACAGCTCCTAAATTTTTTATTGCAAATTCATACAGGTTTCTCACACAACTATAAACATTTTAATGCCATTTGGAACAAAACCCTTTTCAATGTCAGTGGCAACAAATAAAAATATATAGAAATTAAATGCAGTATATAAAACGCAACTGCGGATAACTTAATAGAACTAGACGTTTGATGGTTTTTGTGAAAAAATGCGAGCACATTCCAGTCACTAAATATAATGCAAGGTTAGAAGTACTTGGGGCACAAATTATGGAAATGTATATATTCTGTTATTAAATGAAGGGCAAGGGTAACCTGGAGCTTAATGTGATTAAAGAATAACGCATTAATTTTTAATAAAAAATACTTTTCTTTAATTGTCTTGCAAAATACCTATAATAGGTTGATCTATTTTAAAATGTATTCTTTTTACACATGTTTAATTATTATTTTAAAATATATTCTTTTAAGATGAGATGGGAATCACTTAAAATATCTTATAGTTCTAAAGGTTTTGTGAATTGTCAAAATTTGAAGACCTCGGATATAATCAAATATGTACAGTAATTCTGTAGTGTTTAGTTCCTTTGCATATGTTTGAGAAGTTTAAAGAGCACAGGTTAAAGATAAATTATTTAAAAAAAGGAATCGAAACAGGGAACAATTCATCTAAAAGAACAGAAATTTCCATCCTTGCTAGTGTTCAATGTGGACAAAAGTACAAATTTTATATAGCAGTCAGGGGTGATCACATCCCAATTTAAAGAATGGTTTTTTCTTGCCAGCCACCTATCTCATATACATTTCAGTCTTCTGTCTAATTGTTCTAAAAGCTAATTTTCCAACAAAGTTCCTTTTATTCTTTGGAGATTTATTTCTTTTTTGTAAGTTTTTAGAACTTTTCAAAAGTTCTTACATCTTGAGAATCTTATGGTATTATTTGTTTAGAAAAAGCATCTCATCCTTAATTTTTGCACACTCATGTACATGTGTTCAAAATACCAAATGAAATTCAAAATATTAAGAAAAGAAGTTTTATGCATCTTCCAACATTTTTTTCTAACATTTACAACAACATATGGATTACAGACAGTAAATACAACAATAAAAGTGGTAAATCCTGGATTTTACAGCACAGATGTTATGTTTGCAGAATCTGGAAATAACATATGATAGTTGATAAGAGGCACATAAGCTGCTACTATGACACGTCCTAAATGGGAAATAAAATAATGTTAGCCTTTTTTCACTCCACTCATTAAAAGCAAATCAAATTATAAAATATATGACATTTTCCCAGTATGAAAACTTCTAACTGAATTGACTTGACTCTCAGGATGTAATAAACACATGCAGATAAATTTTTTTATGGAATGAGGGTTCTAAAACTGTGTTTCAAACAAGGTATTTCCAGCAAACACTAATTTTAATTATACAGAATAAAAGTTATATCAAAAATAAAAACTTATACATAATTCAAAATTTTGCTATTAACCTCTTAAGTGTCATGGGCTTGTGCACGTCCTGTTGAGCTGGTGCCTCTAATGCCCAGGATGTGTATACTCGTCCTTCCAAAGGAGACTTTTTGTATTGTGCTGCTTTGTTTAAAACTAGTCCAACGGCTTTGGAATACAATAACATGACATTGACAGTGCTTCTAAAGAATTTACGTATTTCAGAGAAGAGTTGGGGGCAGGAGTTTGAAAGGGTATATTCCAGGAACGATGAAATTCATAGCTAATGAGTTTTGTTTTCTTATCATTTGAGTGTGTTCTTTAATTTCTGTTATTTTCGCTTACTGTGTGTAATAGGAGCTTTTTAATTTTGTTTGTACGAATGCATTGAATTTGATACTAGTTTATGTGTTTAATAATGTTTTCGTATATATCACAGAACATATGTTATAATTTATTTTTGTAATTATAACTCTAGAGATTAAATTTTTTATTTTATTTTATCTTTTCTTTCTTTTTTGAAGTAAAAGTAAAAAAATTTTAGGAGGAAAAACATGACTTTTCTTTTCCCTCAACAAGCCACATAACAACGTGCACCGGTGGGAAAAATGGTGGCACTGGGGGGGGGGGGGAATTTCATAACTTTTCCTTGGCAGTTAAGGGGTTAATTGAAGTCTGAAATAATGTTATGATAATGTATAATCAGACATTGTAGAAATATTCAAAGAGCATTTTAAAGAATCACAATAAAAGCATACTTAATTAAATATAAGAAATTTGAATTAAATGATCATTAGATCTAAGAAATTAATGCTGAACAGTATAAAATTAAAATAAAAATGCTTATCGTGCATGAATTGCATCATTAAGTAATCGCACATTATTTTAAAAAATTATATTCTACAAAAATAATTAATGATTATAAAAAATAATTAATATTAAAAAGAAAGTACTTCACACTACCTGCAAAATACCGTCCATGAAGGGCAGTAACAGATGCAGCAGCAGCTGCAAGGCTGGGACATTTCACATATACATTTCCATCAGGTGAATTTTTATCAACATAAACATGAAGAGCACCACCATGATTTCTGCATTCATCAATCACATCATTTCTTATTTCTTCATCCCAGTTAGAATTGGTTTCTCTAAAAAATGTTTATAATGTAAATTAGTTGAGATTTAACACTTTGGAACCTTTAAATAAGAAATCCAAAATTTTTCAAATTCATTCTATGTGGTGCAATACAGTTTTTGTTATAAATTAAATATATGTTGACGGTTAAAGAACCATACGAACTTAGTAAATTTTTTATTTAATATGTTGCTGAAATGTAAAATAAGCTATTTTTGATAAAATTTAATGAGACTTAAGTAAATAATGAATACAGACTAACCAATTTTTAACAGCTTCAACACTTTTCATATGAATTAGAATATACATATATGTATTAAAATATAAATATATTAGTATTAAGACCTTGAATAAGCTTGCCCTTTTTTGACAAAATAAATGCTTTATTTATAATATGTGGTAAAAAAACATCTTACTGAAGATATTGCCCATTACTAGTGTGATCACCTTCTCCCATCTTTCTGACAGTATATGAATTCCAAGTTGGAAAAACGATATGTCTTTGGAGGCTATCCAAGAATCGACCCATTCTTTGGTATTTCCATAAGAATGGAAGTACTGCTTTGCCAGGCTATGTGCCATTGAGTGGAATAAGTAATAATCAGTAGGAGCTACGTCCAGCGAATATAGCGGATGGAGTAAAACTTCCCATTTCAGCATTTCCATGTAGCTTTTCACTGGTTTTGCAACATGTAGTTCAGCGTTGTCATGTAACAAAATCATTCTGTCAAGTCTCAGCTCCTATAGCAACTGTTTTTCGTTTAGGGCCCCGACTCAAACGCACCAACTGAAGTCGATAGTGATCTCCTGTGATAGCCTTATTCAGTTAAGCAGCACAATGAATTACACCTTGCTGCTCTTGGCAAATGCTGAGGAGAAGCTTCAAACCATGAATACTTAGTTTTGCATTATTATATCCACTTTTCATTAGCAGCTGCAGTATGGTGCAAAAACCCTTTCCTTTTCTGGGCTGTTGAAGCAGTATTTCACTCATGAGAAAACACAATTCGACATCTCTCGGTTTCAATTCATACTGTACCCAATGTCCTTGCTTCTGGATCATTCCTAATGCTTTCAAACATTTTATAACTGTTGATCCATCTATTTGTAATGATTTTCCAAGTTCAGCTAGTGTCTGATATGGGTTTTAACCAACGAATTCCTCCAATTCTTTGTCTTTAAACTTTTTCGATGAGCCAGAGCGTTCTTTATCCTCAAGTTTAAAATCATTACTTTTGAAGCATCGAAACCAGTTTCTGCAAGTTATTTCTGACAAAGCATTGTTACTGCAAGTCTCAACATGAATTCTGTGTGCTTCAGCTGCAGATTTCTTTAGGATGAAATAGCATAAAAAAATACCTTGCATTTGGCTCACAACTAAAAAAATTTTAGAACCCAAAAAAAAAAAAAAAAACGTTTACACTAATGCAAATTAACACATACTAAAGTTTAAGGTTACATACAGTACTTCTCTGCAGATGCATTATCATCTGAAATTACAGGTATGTAATCCTGGTAGTGCCATCTATTAGAAAACAGTGAGAACTTATTCAAGGTCCTAATATTAGGTTGAGTAAAAAGTTTTCTGCCAAAAAAAAAAATCTTGTAAAATGATAAATACATACAAAATCAGCAGCGCTAATGAGGACAGGGATCTCCATTTAAATTTACAATGGTCTGCCAGCATTTTGACAACTTTTTAATTCCTTCAGCGAAAAACTGTGGTGTGCACGAGTCCAGGAAGCGATTGATCTAATTTATGACTTTGTCATTTGAATGGAAGATTGTGCCCTCAAGATGCAGCTGCAAATGTAAAACAGATAGTAATCCGAAGGCACCATATCTGACCTGTATGGTGGATGTTGCATCAAACCCCACTCCAGGTGGTGAGTGTCCAGCTGGTCATCCCACTAACATGTGGTCAGGCGTTATCAAGATGAAAGAGAACAACCTTCCTTCTGAACTCTTTTTTACATTTTTCGTGAATAGCATCACTAACTTTGATTAGCATTTCACTATATATTGTACAGTTGACAGACTGCCCACTTTTCAAGTACTCTTTAGAGATAATTCCACGACAATCCTACAAGATACAGAGAAGCACTTTTTTGTTATTTAGCGTTCGTCTTGCAACCAAACCTACTGATTCCTCGGGTTCACGGCTTGTATAGTTGTAGTACATCCTTTTTTCATATCAGGTCAAAATTCTGCCCAGAATGTTCTTTCCTTTGATCTCTGAGCAGAGCCAAACAGGCCACTTTTATCTTGCTCTTGCCTTCAGCAGTCGATTCGTATGCATAAACATATGCGTTTGACAGCATTAACTATTGTTTTTTGAAAAACAAACTCTAATGCGATATTTTGTGTTGAAACATTTCTGAATTGATCATTGATTTGCTTTAATTGGTCACAATCAACCTCAATAGGGCAGCCAGAACGTGGTTCATTTCAATGTCAAAATTCCCAGCTTTAAACTTTCGAAACCAAACTTTTACTGCATCGCAAGAAACAGTATTGAAACCTAAATTTCCACACTTTTTGTGGCATTCAGTTGCACTGAGTTTATTTCAGAGCTCATAATACATAATCCTTCTGATCTGTTGATGTGACTGTTCCGTTTTAAACAATTTTTTTGGTGCACAAGATAATAAAGTTTTGACAAACAAATTATACAGTCCCATTTCTAGAAAGAATAACTACCAAGGGAATGGGTGCTGTTGGAGTGGAGGTATCTCCCCTTGGCAGAAAACTTTTTACTCAACCTGATACATTATATGATTACAAAAGTAAAACCACAAAGAGAAAAATCAATTTATTTATATTGAAGTATAAATTACATTTTTCTTCTCAAAACAGTACACAAATCAATAAAAACATAGAATTTAAATAGGCTAAAAAATATTTGACTAGTAATGCTTACTATTAATAATCAAATTATCCAAAATGCATGTCAGAGTACACATTTAGAGTGTAAACAAAACTATATCAAATTGAAATAAATAGTACTGCCTTAATCATCTGTGAATATATTTTTTTTCTGGAAAAAAAATTCACAAAATATTTATGTGTTGGTTGACCATAATACAGGATATAAGTTCTTGGAATTTGTTCTTCATCACTATAGAATATGTTCATAACCATTACTTATATATTCAAATGATCCTTTATAATACATAATCTCCCTAAACCATGAAAATATGATCAAATCAGGTAAACATGCTCTTATCGGTTAACAAGTGCTTCAGTTTTTAGATGAAACCATCACCTAATTGATTAGATTTTTCCTTTGACATATAAATACATATTTTGCCTAAACAGAAGAAATGCAATGTGCTACATAACTCAATAAATTAAATTGTAAGTCCTATAAATAATAGTAAAAAAAACATTTATTTTGAACTAAATAAATTGAAATATTAATTAAGATTCAAAATAGAGCATATCTAAAAGGTTCCATATCAGAAACAAGAAAAAAATTGCTTACAAGTACAAGAACATTTATAAAAGATAGCCACACATACCCAAGTTCCATATTACAAAGTACAACATTGTATTAAAAAACAGACATTAATAAGTATACCAAAATAAGATCATGTAACTTGCTATGAAGCAATAAACAAGCTAACACATAGGTGAATTATCAGCAATTTTCAACAGACGCAGACCCTTCATTGTATATAGCGTTTCAAAACAAAGTACTTTCTTCAAAATATCTTTCTAAAAGGGTGTGTCATCTTTTATGCAAAAACTTGGTCTGAAATGAAAACATGCAGCTAGAGCTGTTCTGTTGATAATTGTGCATGTGCAAGGTGCATATGATCAGCACTGCATATTTTGATGCATTCTGTAAAGGATTTAAATATTAAAATGATGGAAACTTAATACTTTAAATGAAAAATACCAAAAATTTCATTGCTCAGGACATTATGATGTGGGCAAAGATAGCAACCATATTTTTTAAAAAATTATATTTTAAATTATAATTTTTAACATCGTCTGTAAAACCAACTGATACTTACTTGGTAGGATCAAACATATTTGATAAAAGAAAACATTGAGTAGCAACAGATGTAGATGGGTTGTTTGATGTTATAGGAGATGTTGTTGCTTGTGATGTAAGTTGAAGAGCTTTAACTGCAGCCTGAGGGAGCTCAAACCCAGTACCTGCAATGAAATGAATTAAATTTCAAGCTAGAAAATAAATTCTGTAGAACTTGCACATTATAACAAAGAAAATATAATATTTCAGGTCCCCCCCCCATACATTAAAAATGTATTTTTAGTAGGAACTGGAAAATATAATTCATTATTTTTACTTATTGGGAAAATAAACAATAGTTCATAAACAAGAATCCTCAATCAAGTGCTGTCAGCATATTTTAATGGTCCCCTTACTAGGATGATGACTAGAAATGTCTTTAGTTGTTGTCTACCCAGACTTCACAATGTTTTAAATATTTAATTAGTTACAATGAATTAATGTATCAGATTTTGAAATAATTAATTTTATTACTCATAATTATGTCTATTTTAAGAACTAATATCATTTTTTCCCTGCATGTTCCAGTAATACTGTTGACTTAAATTTCCTTTTTAACTAAGGCATCAAATTTTGATATGTTTATTAACCCTCCAAGCGGTCTGCACATAAAATTCCGCCATTCCAGAGATGCTTTTTCTGCCTTCAAGCAAGATTCCCAAAAGCGGCCGAGCCGCATTCTTAAAAATACGGCTCAACTGCTTTTGAGAACCCCACCTGAAAGCAAAAAAATATGTGGGGTGCATTTTTGAAGTATCTCCAGAATGGCAAGACTTTAAGTGCAGACCGCTTAGAGAGTTAATATATTGTTACCAACATATTTTTCTATTACTTTTGTTGCAATTATTTTTATGTTTTTAAATATAACATTAAAAGGAAGTTTAACTTAAAAAATTTTACAAATGCATAAATTTGAATAACTGCTTAAGTGAGGATAATTAGATAGTTATAATTATATCTTAAATTATAATAAATCATCAGAAGAATGAATTAGTTGCATATAGAGCATAAAACTTATGCACAATTAGTTTTGATTCAATTATGCAATTTTTACACACACAACTTTTTATAATTAATATTTTAGTGATAACCTTTTTGTTTAATCTAAACTTTGCAAAAATATACATTGCAAAATATAGTTATTCTGTTTTATTATTAACTTAATTTTTCCCCCCATCAAAAACTGAACTAAGTATCCTTAAAGGTTTCATTACTTTAATTGGCAATTCAAAACAAAAAAGGTTGTCAACTTATAGTTTATAACAGCAATACAGGAAAGGATAGTCATAATTTTAATATACATAAAATAATTTGTCCACTGATATCTAACACATCAATAATTTAGTATTAATCTATAGTCTGATATGGCCACATCATGCAAAGATCATCATCAAGTAAAGATAATGAGGATTTGATTAACTCTTTATTTAGATATATTTTAAAAGATGCATCATTCATCCTCATTTAACAATTAAATATTACTTCAACAAGTAAAATTGATAGTCGGATACAATTCTCTATTTATTAATCAGCCTCTGACAGTTACAATGTCAAGGGGATAGGTAAATTCAAGTTAATACTTTTCAAACAGATAGCTTAAACATTGAATTCAAGCCTAAAAACAGCTTACTGAAGTTAAAATCAGATATCATTCAATTTGGTGTCAGGTTTTTAATTCCATATTTTTAGGCTTTAGCGCACATAAATCACATATTAATCGAGCACTACTTTCCATTCAAGTCACCCAAATCACTTTTAATTGAATTTTAATATCTTTTTACAATTTTATTCTTATATTAAATAAGTAATATCATATGCATGAACAATATATTAACATTAATAAGCCATATCTTAAAGTGAAATAAATATATGTAAAAAATACACTTTAGATCTCATTGTATTATGCAGCAGTAACAGTAATATGTTTTAAAGACTAATAAAACATAATGTTACACAAGCTGTTTACCCTCAATGAAAGGTTATAATTTTACAGCTAAATTATAATGTCATAAGAAATAGCAGTAAAGTTTACAGGTTACAGAACACAATGATAAAAAAATCATAATAAATTACTGTATAGACTTGAATCTAAGCCACACTATTTTTCCAGGGTTAATGCTTCTGAAAATAAGGAACAGCTTAGAATCGAAGGCAATACCTTTCTTGGGTGGGGGAAAATTAAGTTTGAACCCCTTTCAAAAGCAAAAGTGTAACTGTCTATTTTGGCTACTTGCATTGATAACCTATCCCATTCCACAATTTATCTCCAGTATTCAGTCTATCCTAAACATTGTTGCCTTTTTGTATTCAGGAATTTGTTATGTACATGCTTTCTTTAATCACCTAAACACCAAAGATATTGGTAATAGTATCAAGACGAGTTCACCATAAAGCAAGTATGAAAAGGGTGGCAATATGCAGAAAAAAACGGACATTGAGCAGTGGCCACTGAAGATTTGACATGGATGAAACAAATGTACGTCGTTAGCGTAAAGAAAATGATATATTTTTTGCAAGTAAAAAAATTATTTCAACAGTCTTTTATAATTCTTTTACATTCTTTCAATAAAATGTTGCATAACAAATGCACTGGATGGCATGGAAGACAACATTGTGTGGGAAAAGGGTGACACCAGTGGAGATACCGGAGTTATCTGTGACAATGGGAATGACAAATCATGTTTGAAACATGATACTAACGGTTAGAGTAATTACAGGCTCATGTATGTATTTGAAAATTTTTAATACTGGTAAAATAATTTAATTATTAACTTCTGGAGTTATGTGATTTTCAGATTTTGTAAATTCATCTTCTCCCCCCCCCCCCCAATCACTGACACACAGGCAGAATCAGTGCCAGAGCTTGATGAAATTGGTATTGTGATTGAAGAAGTTCTCAATGCTGCCAAGCAAATAAATTTAGAAGTGAATAGTGATGACATTCAAGAATTACTGAATTCTTATAATCATGAGCTGGCAATTGATGAGCTCATAGAAATTGCATGAGCAAGAGCAAGGTGTTGAAGAACTTGAGTTTTTGGATCTAGTTCAATCAGATGATTGAATGATAGTGTTGGGAATCTGACAGAAGGCCTGTTTAATTGAAAAACGGTTACAAATTTTAGAAAATAGACTCCAAAGAAAAGTGCATTTTTTTTCAGCAAAACAAGGAATAAAAAACCACATTAGCACTCTACAAGGAAATTTAGCAGGAAAAAAAATTTTTTTGAGCCAGTACACTACTTTGTTAAATTTTATGACACCTTCTACATCAGGGGTGTCAGACTGGGAGCCCACAAAGAAAATTTTTGTGGCCCAACCAATATATCAGGTTAATATATATAATTTTTGTTATATACCAATATAACAAAATTTCTCCCTAAATAGGAGTGATAGAAGCAAAAAAAAAAGAGATATCAAGTGTCAGGATGTAAACATTGAATTTTTCTAGTTCTTTTATATATATATTATAATGCATTATTCAAAACAAGCCTATGTTTCTATGAATATTGATTCTTTTGGCTGCCACCTGAAGTTAAAATTTGTTTGCTTAGCCCAATTTAACCCTAGTTTGATGCTCTTGTTCTATATCAAAATAATTTTGGTTTGCAACTTTCAATTGTGTTATCTAAGAATTTTTTTACATTTTTTTTCTTTCATATTAGGACCGAACTAAAAACAATTTATATGTATTTGTATACAAAATTATACTCCAACTTACATGAATTCGACTTATGCGGTTATCACTCAGTCCCACCTATCATGTAAGTTCAGGATATAAGTATACTTTATTAATACAGATACTGGGTACTCTCAATTTAGCCTCTAATGTTTGGAAAATGTACACCAGAATAAGATACTACAGTTTAATTAGGCCTTTAATTTCTATAGTAAACACATAAATGGCAACATTTTTATTGCAACATTAAAAATTGATTGACAAGAGAGATGATGACAGATTACATTTTAAAAATTTTTTTCTTTGTTAATGTATTGATCTTCTGTTTTAATATCTTTATAAGCTACATAACAGACAGTTATCTCTAGAAATAGCATGAAATATACCAAAATACAATATTCATTAGCCAAAAAACAAAAAAAATGGAGATTGTTTCAATTATGCCTGAAATATAGATTCACTAACATAAGAACTTTACCTTCAGCTAATTTAGCCATCAGCTGTAAGCGTCCAGTAGCTCCAAGATCTATTCCTGCTCTATCCATCTCTTCAGTGTCCAAAAATGAAGGTCCTTGAACAAGATCCGTACGATCAGTCACTGTTCCAACTTTCATTGGTCTTCCAGCTAATTCAAAGCCATTTAGCTGATCTAGTGCTTTTTTTGCACTTTCAGAATCATGAAACTAAGAAAGTACAGGAAAAAAGTTTCATTTTAAGTTTTTCTTATACAAATAACTTACTGAAGCATAATTTGTTAAGTAATAAGACATTTAATATTATAAAGTTAATCGCTTAAAAATATTTCTTTACAATATTTAAAAAAATCTAGGTTTGAATTTAAAAATTTCAACAACAAAAAATACAGTTTAAAGATATTGAACATTTTGTATGAAGATAATCCAAACATATATCTATCTTATATTTTTGCAATGAAACATAATCAGATATACAATGCCAAAATTGTTTATAACAGTATGATGATATATTCATGATTTTTATTATTAAATTGATGATATATTCATTTATTTAAAGGTAATTATCATATTTATTTCAATCTAAGCCACTATTGATTCTAAGCAGCACTCCAAATGTACTTTTGTGAAAAAATAGTGAGAAATGTTTTATTAATATTGGCTAATTATGAAATTCTAAAAAAAAATTAAAATGAGAACTAATAAGAAGTGAATAATTAATTTGTTTAATCAGTGTTAATAGCTTTTAAATATATACATGCCACCCATCCAGTATAGTGGTTAGTGACATTGACTGCAGTGCTGTAGGGCCTTGGTTCGAATTCCAGAGAAGGCATGAATGTTTGTAAATGTATAGTGCTTCGTGGCATGTGGGTACTCTAAATAGTTGTCGAGCCACAAGTCCTCTCGTGAGGTTGGTGAAAGGGGTGGGAGGCCTTTGACTTCCCTCAGGGTGTTCAGGGGTGGAACTGAGCAAAATTGTACTGTCACCTGCACGGTGCTCAAAGCTGAGGCTAACAACAGGCACAAAAAATCTAGCCCTTAGCCGCAATGAATTTTGTGGACCTTGATCTGATGTTACTGACAATCAGGTGGCATAAGCAACAACAACAAATATATACACGGACCTGTAATTCTTCTAACTGTCAGCACAAAGTTCCAAATTTCCCCATTTTTCGTCTTTGATTCTAAGCAGCACCCGATTTTTAGAAGCATTAACATTGGGGGGAAAGTGCGACTTTGATTTGAATAAATACAGCAATAAATACATTACAACGTAAATATGCATTTAATTTTTTAACCTATTCTAAGGCTCCAGTGTTTTAAATTATGCAGTCTTTAAAATTCTATGTAAGATTTTTTTCACTATTTCTAAAAATCAAAGGATCTATTATTTCTGAGTGTAACAATTATCTTCAAATAAATTATAATTTAGAAAAACTAAAAAATACGCTTTTATGGTTAATCGAAGTAGAAAGTAAAAAAATAATTCCTAACATAAGAATAAAATGATTAAGAAGAAGATTACTGTCACTTAGGTAAAAGCGTGGGGTGCTCAATATCAATTGCTATAATTTCTCACTAGTTCTATTCCAAAATGCTGAGTTAGTGTAAAAATATAGTACAAAGCATCCCATGCTTTTACCAGAATGATATTAATTTTCTCATTAATCATTTTATTCTTATATTAAGAATCCTTTTTATCACTTTTTAGTTCAATTAACCATAAAAGCATATTTTTTTAAGTTTTTTAAAATTAAAATTTATATTTTTCACTTTAAGTTCAATCTGCAATAAAAGCATGTTTTTTTTTAGTTTTTTAAATTCTTATTTATTTATTGATGCATTAATCTTAAACATGTCATTTTTTTAGAGTCTGGCATACGCATTGGCATCCTATCAGTGCATCAATACGGCCTGGTTTGCACAATGTAGGATCAGCCAACTAAAGGAAATTAGGAAGCACATGTTTTGAATTGAAGAGTTTGTGATAAATTATTGTGAATCCTGTGACCTCTGAATCAATTCTCAGCTGTTTTGGTAAATTGAAGCAATGAATGATGTTTCATTTCACAGATCCGACAAGAGAGTTTAGAAAAACAGACTTTATGTCTGAGTTTAGCAATTAGAACATAATTTTTTTTTCACACGCTCAAGTCTTTTATTTTATTTCGTTTTCTCTAGGGTTGTAACTTTAGTTGCCAAATCTGGAAGTCGTTAAACCTGATGATCCTGATCAGGACAATGGTACAAAATTATGAAATTATTGTATTGTCATCAGACTTTGACAAGTGTCCAAAATTTCAAATTAATCTGACTTTTTAAAGTCTGTAAAAATTGAGTTCAAAGATTTCGTAATATACAAGTGAAGCTTATAAAAGCATGATAAAAAGTAATATGAATCATTGTTAGGTAAAGTTAATGTATTTGTATATGAAAACTGACCACTTCCCCCAATAATCTTAAGAATAAATACATATATATATATATATATAATACTTACAGTAACAAAACCATATCCTTTAGACCTTCCTGTCTCAGTATCTTTCAAAAGTTCAATTTTATCAATCTGTAAGTGGGGAAAAAAGATTTAAAAATATAACAATAAAAGTAAAATATTAATTGATAATATGTGATCACTAGAATATTAAAAAAAATTTAGATTACAGTAGATTTCGAGCATTGTTTATACATTCTCGGGTAGAAACAAAATAACATCATTGGTACGAGTTTTGAATATTGATATGATTGTTAATTTGGATATACTGAATGTGATGTTTGACAATTTCTGAAATAAGAGTAAATTATTATGCTTTTTAACTACTATACAATATTTTTAGTTCACATAAAATTTATTAACATTAGTTTAAGAGGATATTAATTATACTTAAGATAAAAATTCCTTTTTAAGAAGCATTGCTTTATATTTTTCAAGTGCAAAAAAAAAAAAGTTTTTTTCTTAATATTTTGTACAAATCTTACCTTTCCAAAAGGTTCAAAAATTCCTTTAAGCATTTCTTCAGTGATGTTGAAATGTAATGAGCCCACATAAAGCCTCATAGGTCCAACATTGCCTCTCTGAGAATTCATGGCACTTGCAGCAGCTCTGTTTTTTTCTGCTTGAGTAAGCTGTACAATTATTGGAACCCCTAAAAGTTTTTTTGAAGTGTATCCCATTGCCTACAAAAATGTAGAATGTATTTAAAATACTTAGCCACAATTACTGGTCCACACCACACTATAGATTTGATTCAATAGAATAACAATCGGGGAATTAAAATATTCTCATTCATTTACTTCATTCTTACTTAACCAAACATAAGTTTTAAGAAATGAAATTTATCAGCTTGATTTTGTTTTTGATAATTTGAAGCTATTCAAATAGCATGTGTAATAAAAATTATACATATAAAATTTATCTTATAAATTACTAAAAAAAATTTAACTGATAAATTTCAACCCTATCTATGTTTAGTAATGTAAAAACATTGTGTGTGATACTAGATAAATCCCACACTCAGTTTTCAATGTCTTACCAATTAATTGTTTTACATAAATGTAGCAAAATAAATAGAAAAAAACAATGCTCAAAAAAGTTACCTACTTCCTCAGAAAAATAAACTGGTGATTTATTATGGGTTTTCAAGAGAAAATGTAACAAAAGAAAAATAATTAAAGTTACAACATAAAGGATATTTTTGTAGCCAAAACCTTCAAATATTTCTAGTTAATATACACATATTAATATTCACATTAATATTGTCACTAGATAATATTACAGATAAATATTCATATTCTTGCTATTTTTATATATTTACAGTTTTGGTGGAAAGAAAACATATAACTACATTATTTACTGGAAAAAAAATTTGAAATACATTTCAGAACTTTTGTTTTTGGATAGTAATGCTATCAGCATAAAAGTATTTGCTTGAAACATAAAGCTACTTCACAATTTAATGAAGTGGAAAGGTATAAAATAATAAATCTAATTACACATCTTCGGAAGCTTATTTTTATTTAGATTTATCAAAGATCATTCTTTAGATTTTTCTTAATGAGCATATTAAACTAAATTCAGTGGCGCAATAGCCCATGAGGGTCAAGACCTACTGTGATTAACTCAGTTTTTGTGACCTTGAGTGTTGAGATGCATGAGCAGATGATCTGATCAGTCTGAAGCAAAACTCTCAGTGTTTAGCTCCCAAGCAAGCTTGGTACTCATTTATCAACCTACTGAAGGGATGAGTCAATCTTGCTCAGTCCTGGAGTTTGAACCCCGGACCTGCAGTGTGGAAGTGCGATTCACTACCACTGGGCTTCAATGAGCAAATTAATTGCCTGAATAATCAACACATGGTGTGTTCGGAAACTAAGTATCATTTCGTTCTACTGCAAATGCAGTGGTAATATCACAGATCAATACTGGTGCACATATGTTTCTTGGTAAATGTCAGTCCAGGGACACTGGAATGCATTGCTTTTACAAGTATTAGTGAGCATTCAAAATGTTAAGATTGCTGATCCAGCCAACCATGAAGTGTGTTCTGTAATGTTTTTTAAATGCAAGAAATGTTAAGCCAGTTGGAATTCTTTGTCAACTTGTAGAGATTTATAGTGGAAATATAATGTTAAGGAATAGTTAGAAAGTGGGTTCAGTAATTCAATAAATACACCAATGTTTATAACGAAGCATGGAGTGGGTGGCCTTCAAATATTAATGAAAGTTTGGTTGAAAATGTGAATGAAAAAGTTCATGAAAACAGATGGTTTTGTGATTAGTTTCCTCAATTTTGAAAAACTAGTTTGCAAAAAATTATTAGAATTTGCTTAAATTTTTGAAAATTGTGTTCCGAAAACGCTTACAGATGTAATCAAAATGAAGTGACTTGGCAGTTCTTACCCAACACAATAAAGAGTGTAATAAATTCCTAAGCAAATTTGTGATCAGTGATGAAACTTGGGTTAGTCACATCACTCAGGAATCAAAACAATGGAGTTGAGTTCCTTCTCAGAGGTGAAGCCATCAATGTGGAAGAATACTGTGAAAACTTTGGTGAGCTATTAAAAATAAGAGGCAAGGAAGTCTGAATATAAAGGCATTGTGTTGCTCCATGACAATGCACACCCTCATACCGCTGTGTCACTCAAAACCTTATTCAACACCTGGTTGGGAAAAAATTCAATCACCCGTCATACAAGCCCGTCAACCTCAAAACTTCAAAGTACCACTGGTTCTTGAACTTAAAGCGTGATTTTGGAGGGAGGCACTTTGACACCGATAATGACACACAAACCATAGCAATTGGCTCTCTTCAATAGCTTCATCTTTTTTTGAAGAGGGTGTAGACAAGTTGGTTTTCCATTATGACAAATATCTGGGCAATGGTGACAACTATGCAGAAGAATAGTGTCTGACATGATTTTTCATGTAAAAATAAATTTTGTTTTGAAAAAGAATTTTTTTATGTGAGCTTTTCCAAAATGCTTTTTATTTCCGGACACACCTCGTATACAGATAACATAAATGATTGATTGTTCAGCATATAAATTAACATTTCAAACAGAATTTTGTCATTTCTTACAAATTTTCATTTTATTGCAATTTTTAGCTCATGAAATACACCATACTGAATAATAGATAAATATTTATTCAGATAAATGGATTTATCACAGTGACTGAAATTTTCAAGAATACATGCAATATCATAACTCACAATTGTAAAGGTTTAGAAAAGAATAGTTAAATAGTTATTTTAAGTTTTTTTCAAAAAGAAAATAAAATTTAAACATATCTAATACAAACTACAAAGTTCAGAAAAGTGTTTCAAAGTAAAAAAATATTTTGCACTGGTTAGTAAAAATGTACTAATTTGATATTGATATGTTACAGATTTTACTGCCAAATTGTTGTCATAAATTTTCACTAAGTAGGGGTGATAATATTACGTGGTTACCTTGATTTTTATAAATTGGTACCATTATTTTTCTATGAAACATAGATCATTTAACAGCTATTGCTATAGTAAATACAGAAGGCTCTTGCTTTCTACTGGCTAATTTTTTCAGTGGTATCCCTATTAATTAAGCGATTAATTCAATTTTTTAAAATAATAACCATCTTTTATTTGGCCCACTGGTCATTGTGGAATTCCTGTTCCATCTTAAAGCATTGTTTCCATGAAATAATGGATACTACCAAAATTATCGATAAGTACCAGGATTTAAAAAAAAATGAGATCTCCATGTTTAATTAATATAGAATAAAGGATTTTCAAATTCATATCTTTGGTCAATTTTGTTTTTTAAAGAATCGGATTTCTTTTTTTAAAGAGCTAAGATTTTGCTGATTTAGGTTGTTAAGTATTATGATAAATATGGTGGAGAAACGAAAAGTGTTTCTAAGCAAAATAAGAAATTGGGTAGATGAACTTTTAATTGTGTATCTTATGATACAAATTCACCCTAAATTTATCCAGCTGGTTAAATGTTAGTCTAGTGATGCTTTAGCTGGTAGCAAATTGCAACTTTCCACCATTTTACTTTTGGTCAAAGAATTTTTTTAATGTTCCTTGTTCAATGAAATTCATAGAAAGCTTGGAATTCGTTCACAGGCTGCTGCTTATGTGCCCCACATGTAAATCAATTTTATTGTGGTTAATGTAGAAAACATAAGGGTAAGGGGGTCGCTGACGAAATTGGTAAGAGCAAAATCGGGAAAATAAAATAAAACAGGGGTCACCTTGTTGACAGACAATGGGCATTCAGTGCAGTAGAATACAAAGAAGGCTGCAAGTTTATGGTTGCAGTACATGACAAAACAGAAGACACTTCTCTGCCTTATAGAATCACGGATCAAACCAAAAATATTATTACTGTAATTACTTGAATCCCAGCTGCTATCGACTCTAAACTGCATCTCCAAATCTCAACACATTTTTTTTTTTTGATAAACATAAAAATATATGTAAAAGGTTCATCAATATCCAATACATAAGAAGTTTTTTTAATAAAATTTTTAATAAATAATTATAAGTTAAAAATTTATTTATTTTACCAGTATTAAAAACTCTCAAATACATACATGAACCTATAATTACTCTAACCATCAGTATCATGTTTTGAAAATGATTCGTCACTCCCATTGTCACTGCTGACTTCAGAATTGGTGCCAGCGTTGCAATTTAACCACACAGTGTCGTCTTCCCAGCCATCCAATGCATTTGTTGTACAACATTTTTTTAAAAGAATGTAAAAGAATTATTAAAGTCTGTTGAACATTAACCAGCAAAAATTATGTCATTTTGCTTACATCATCAACATATATTTGTTCCATCCGTGTCAAATTTTCAGTGGCTGCTGCTCTGTTTCCATTTTCTTCTGCATATAAAGTTGCCTCCTTTTTCATACTCGCATCATAGTAAACTCGTCTTGATGCTATTGCTGATATCTTTGATGTTTAGATGATTAAAAGAAAATTTATACAAAAAAAATTTCATAAATATGAGCAGATAACGATGTTTAGGATAGATTGAAGTTGAGTTAAGATGAAAAGTTGAACAAAATAGGTTATGGACATTTAACTGATAGTCTTTTCCTAAAATAAGTTCATTCTCAGACAAGTGCTCAAATAAATACTATAAGTACCTGACATCACTTCAAAGCTACTTTGCTTGAATACAACCAACTAGGCAGATTTGAAGTTTACATCACATGGTACTTGTTCAGGAGAATTTGTTTTTCAATTACAAAGAATCCTTCTCTTAAATTCTTGGAAATGATATGTTCCATTCATTTGACAGACAGGTATGTGTATTGTTTTGGGAGATGGAGTGAAGGAACTGAATTCATAACTTTTTATAATTTATCTCACATTCTGCAATCACTCATTCCCTTTCCCCTCTTATTACTTTTTCAGCTTCAAATTTGTACTTTAAAAAAAATTTATTGTAACCCTTGTTTTCTTACTTTTGTTTCTTTAGTAAAAAATTTCTTATATTTCTCAAACAGTATGCATATTTTCTAGTGTCATTTTTTACAAAATAAAAGTATGTTTCTTGTTATTTCATCTTTTTAACCTTTCTTCTAATGTACACAGTTTTAATGTATTTACCTGTTTTATAAAATATCAGCCATTTTGGATATAAAACTACTGGCTGCCAAAGGCCTATTTGGTATAATTTCAAAATCCTTCCAAGAATAGGTAATGGACCAAAATCATGTTAATTCCAGTAAAATACAAAAAAAGTAGTTTAAACAATTATTAATATAACTTACCAAAGAAACAGAAAATGTGTCTTGAAATTCAACATAAGCAATTCCTTTTGACCGCCTTGTTTTATTATCCATTATAATTCTCACATCTTGAACCTGAATAAAAATGTTTCAAATTGTAAATAAATATAATTTCTAACAAAAAAATTTTGAATTTAAATATTTAACTTAAAAATATTTACAAAATAATGAAATTCAGTAATATAAACTAAAGTTCTTTAAAATACATATAACATATACATAAATTTAGACAAGATTGCAATGTCAGAACACATTTATTTTTGTGAGTGATCCCTGAAAGCTTACAGCTATAAGTACTTTTGTATACAATAAGTTTTCTTTCATATGTTGAATTATTATAAATATTTTTAATATACTTAATATTATATTCCATTAAAATTTTAAGCATAAAATTACTATTAAGTTAACAAATTTGGAGCCTCATTTTGAAAGTTATAACATTTTTTAAAACTCTAGAAAATACAGAGTTTACTATATACTAACATGCAAAAAAACAATTATAAAGCAATTCATTACAAGTTATTTCAGAATAAGTTATCAAACAGCCATATAAAAAAAAATCACCTTTCCAACAGGAGAGAAAAATTCTTCAAGATCACGAGCCCTGACTTTCTGTGATAATTGCATACAAAACACTGTTCTCATATCTCTTTCTTCTGGAGTTAAATCAGGATTTCTATTTAAAAAAAACAAAAATTTAAATTTTCAGTGAAAATTATATATATTGATATGATTTTAAGTACATAAATAACAAGTGATTGTAAAAGATTTTTATCTTTGTACATTGCACTAAAATAAAGTAATAGATAATGTAATTTACTTGTGTAGCCGTGCAGGTTTCCCAAATTCATCAGAAGAACCATTTCTAGAAAAACGGAAAGTTTGCTATTTTTACAAAAATCATGACTAATTCAATTTTCTAAATAACTGTATATTAATAAATTAACCAACTTAACTATATATATAATTCCTGCATAATTATGTATTTATAAATAAGAAAACATTCCAGTAATCCAGTGATTCCTTTAATAATTAAATTCTTAAAATTACCCCTTGCACATATTACTGAAGTAATAAATAAAAATATACCCTTTTGATTCTTTTCTAGGTGATGGTGATCGATTTTTGGATTTACTGCTTGAATTTTTCTTATCACGGCTCTTGGATCTATGAAATTAAAATATTGATTTATATTTTTTTAATGTGTACTACAAAAATAAAAACTAATTCAGATAAGAATAATACAAAAACTGCTAGACACATTGTTATGGATCAGACCTTGCATTAAAACAACATTTTTATTTAGAATAAATCAATAATCAATCCCTATTAGGAACATATAAAAATGATTTCCATAAAAATATATATTTAATTTATGATACAAATACAACATAAGTTATAGCATGAGCTTTTAATATTAAAAATGCTTTATTCATTCACATCCACACACATAAAAAGAAACTATAACATACTAATCCAAAAGAGACTTTTAATAAAGGTAAACAAATTTTATTTCAGTCATAGGTTAATATAATAATTCTGTAAACCCTTTTATTGTAGTTTAGTATCTATCTTTATAGGAAATTATTGAAATTGTATTAACATTAGAACCATAATAAAATAAATATTTAACCAGTACTAAAGATAGTCACAGCATTTTACTTAAACTCAGTGCACAAAGCAGAGGAGAAATTTGTTTTCAATGTCCTTACAACTAAAAATCAACAAATATTAAGTTAAAAAGTTATATGTGTTCATAATGTTTAACAAAATTATTTACTGACAAAAAAACATCTCATAATGAAAATTGCAACAAAATATTTCAGTCCATGCATTTAAATAAAAACATGTAAAATTGGAAGTATATTTCTATTCTCGCATTAAAATATTCTCAAGATAAAAAAATAAACTGTTTGTATCATTTTAATACACAATAGTAAAATTTTTAAATAAAATAAACATAAAACAAAGAATTTTGACAGTATATAAACCAGTAACAAAACAGAAAAACTAGCTCAAATTTAATTTAACAATAATTTCAATTCAATTTTTGTTAAAAAATATGAAGAATACAAATGTACTTAAACACATAATAAAGAATAGTTATTTGAAAAAATTAGGGGAGGTGAGGAGCAAGAATTTTTAAATTACCAAAAAATAAATAAATAAAAGACAATGTTTAAAATTCCAAAATTTTCTACGAAAAAAATTTGAATATTTATAATTTGATAATCATTTAAAGTTCCTAAAAGATGTCCCCTTTAAAAAGCTGAAACAATCAACACTTGATTACAATATCACACATACATTATAATGTAACTTTTGCAATGATTCAAATATAAGAAAACCAGACTTTTTTAAATTTGAAATAAAAATGGTCCCCTCTTCCTTTTTTTTAGATATGTACTTAAAATCACATTCAACACAAATAGGTAATAGAGAAAGTGAACTGAAATAACATGTCACAAAAAGTACAACGAAAAAAATAACATATACTACAACATAGCACAATATCCATAAGTTAATAATGCACCATAAATTATAAAAATTTACAAGCACAAGCTTTTAACACCAATATCTTTTTTTTTTTATTATTTAAAAAAAAACTTTCTATAATTATATTTGCCCTTTGCAGAAAATTAAATTAAACACCATTAAGAATTCATAATAATATAAAGGGAAATGGAAGAAAAAAAAATTCATAAAATTAAGCATTATTTTTAAAAAAATTTTTAAATTTTAATAATTTTTTTTTTTTTTAAATTAAGAATTGGTATTATGAAATTAAAAGAAACAGTATGATTTCATTACAATAAAGAGTTAGAAATGTACAATATTGTGTTTAACTAATTTGATAGTAAGAGACAAGTTTTTAAAATAAAGTTTGAAATATAAAGAAAATTCTACTTTACCGATGTATGGATTAAATGTGAAACAAAGCCTTTGAACTTACTTTCACCAACAGAGAAAATCAAAGTCATGGTTTTCTTTACAGGCTCAATAATATTCTACTGTTAAGATATTTGTATATCTTCCTGCATAGAAACATATTTCCCATGGTCAGATTAGGAACAGCATTTAAAATAAAAGAACATACGAAAAAGTTCTTCCATTAGAAGGGAATAAGTTCCGATCATTGTTAATAACTTTTATAAAGGCCCCATTTATGTATAATAGAGTAACTACTTAAAAGTTAATCCTCTCAAAGAATATTTTTAACATTTTTAAGAGGAATATAATTCTGCTGACCTACATTCAAAATGTAAAAATACTACATCTAAATTTTTTTAAAAAAGATTAATGTGTTTCATACAGTATTAGAAAATTTGCCTCCCTCCTCCTGAAAAGTTTTAGGTAAATGTATAAAATCAATATCCACAACTCAGATGTTAAAAATAACCGTGTACAGACATGGAATTCATTTTGAAATTATTTATAATGCTCTATAAATATTATTAAAACAAATTCCAGAAAACTATTTATTAAATTCATGAGATAACTTTGCACAATACAAAGTATCAGGTTATGTTGAAACAATATAAGAATTAAAAGAAATTTTACACTTATAACATAATCGTAAGGCAAAAATACCACGTAAAAATGAATTCTAAAAATAATCCATCATTAAATTGGTCCAAAAAACACAAAAGCCAAGAACAAATTTATTAAGCTAAAAATATCTATACCAATGTGACAAATTGTTACACAACCTCAAAATCAACTAAGCATACACACAAATCTATCTTCACTTACTTTTGAAAATTTCAGAGATTTTTAAAACATTAATACAGTTCAAAATTTTATTCAAATTTATGATTTCAAGAGGGGAAAAATTAATAGAAAAGGTTTAATTTTGATTTTAGGAAATTTTTTAGCAAACAACGTTTAAGGATTAAGAATATAAGCTTTTTCCAACATAAAATAAATAAATCAATAAAAGTACCTAGATGCTCACGGAATTTTTATAATCAAATCTTAAAATACTTTTATTACATACTTAACTTATAAATTTTGTCAAATAAAACACGACTAGAGTAAATAGGAAAATGAATAATCGATTAATTAAAAATTTCCCTTTGTTTAGATAACACAAATATTTACTTCACATTTCAAACAATGCAATTGAAATTTATTGAATGTAAAATAATCTTGCTTTTATTTTAAATCCAATATGAATGTTATTATAAACACTACTATGCAGTTGTTGTCATTTTATATTTAATATTATATTCCTTAAAAATTGATTATATTAATTCAGGTTACAACTTGGTGATTTGAGTTTCCAATTTCAATAATGTGAACTATGCCCAAGTGTCTTTTATGGCCAACTTTGCTCCTTTGAATAAAATTACCAGTTCAATTCATTTCTTGCTTCTTTAGAAATCAACTATGAAGCTTCTGCTTTAAAAGTATATATAGAGATTGCAGCACCACACAGTCTTTCTTCCCTTTTTCTCTCCTGAAAGAAGTTAGATTTGAAGTGGACCATATATCAGATAAATATTGCGTAAATGTTTTCTTGGCTTGTCAAATGGAGATGATTAGGAACAGGTAATTCAATGTCAAAAAGTTTTCTTTCAGTCAGATTTAGATCATCCAAAATAGCATTTTTACAGAATTTTTTTTTATTTTAAAACATGCTTTATTTAATTACTTCTCATAAAATATACATTCTCAGTACATTTAAATTGTTCATTCATTATGAATGGAAAAGTTTAAAAGTTCTAACAAAAAAGAAAATCTGTTACAATATTAAATCATAAATTGGGGGGGGGGGACAGTAAAGTACTAAAGGCTTTCAGTTCAGAAGGGTCCATATAGTCAAAACAACTCAGATCAGATCAGAAAGTGTAAACCAAATACAATGTCATTTGTTTTGAGAACTGAATTAAATCATATGCAATTTCTGTATACATGTGCAAATACACTATTTCCCCAAAATTCTAACTTATATAGAAACACACAAATAATTTTTTTGTGATAAATCAACAGCACAAAACTGAGATTTTTTTACATAATATAAACAGAAAAAAAAAAAAAAAAAAAAATCCAAAAAATCTGAAAATTCAATAACAAATAAATAAACAATAATTAAATAATTTATTACCAACAACATAGTAAGTTCTTCGAAAATACTGTACTGTAGAAAATACATAAAGCTAAACTAAACTCAATGGTGTAACAACGTGGGCTAAGGCCTATTGTGCCTGCCCCCATCTCAGTTAGTTTTCCTGACCTTGGACACTGAGGAGCATGAGCAGATGTTCTGATCAGGTCTGACGTGAAAACCCCAATGTTTAGTTCCCAAGCAAGCTTGGTACTCATTTATCGACCCATTGAAGGGATGAAAGGCTGAGTTGACCTCACCCAGCCTGGGGTTTGAACTCCGGACCAGCAGCGTGGAAGCATAATACACTACCACTCAGCCATTGGGCTTAAGGAAGATACACAAATTCAATTAAAAAAATTGTATTTGGTTAAAAAAAGAAAGCTTGCCTTTTATGGAGTAACATTTTGATCACTTTATTATATAACTATATGCATATAAAAATATTTTAGAAACTAATAGTATTCCTTTAAAACCTAAAAGATTGCAATTTCAAGCTTAACGAAATTAAACATAAAAAAGAAACAATGTTAAGATAGCAAATTTATTCATTATCACTTATAGTTGTTTCTCTCAAAAGCAGCAAATTTTACAAGAACAATTATCCAACCAAATTCCTAATAATTTCTTCCAATTGTAATTGAATCATTTAAATTAAAAACCTAACAATATTAGTTTTCTTATTTTGATTTTTAATTTAATCCAAAATTTCTATCTTTGAAAGGATACAAACTTTCTTTTTAAGGACAAACTTTTCTTTTCATTCAACACTGGTATGGACAAAATTTTATCAATTAGTTTTTTACATTCATTTACACACAGACAGTAAAAATCACAAATGTTCCCTGTCTTTACTATGTTGTTGCAGATACAAGCACCTGTTCACCGCTGTCCCCAAAACAAAGTTTGCACACTAATAAAAAAACTCCCCACCACCATTTTTCTTCATTAAAATGGAACAAAAACATAAAAACTTGATGGAAAAAAAAGAACTTTTTTCATTGTGTACTCAGTGTTATAAACAAAAGCACAAGCTAACACAGTTTACAAGAAAAACTGGACAATGAATGACAACTTACTGGGTAATTCTACAGTCATAGGACAAAGTCTGCAGGGTGTGGAACAGCTCTTACTAAAAAATAAATATATACCATATTTACTTGAATCTAAGCTGTGCCTTTTTTCTGATGTTAACCCAACTCAAAATCGGGTGCGGCTTAGAATCGGAGGAAAAAATATTAGTTTCAAGGGGCAATTAGAGTAATTACAGATTCATGTATGTATATAAAAGTTTATAATACTGGTAAAATAACTAATTATTCACTTTGTATTAGCTCTCCTTTTAAATTTGTTGTTATTTCGTAAAATTGGATATCCCAATAAACCATTTTACACTATTTTTCATTTTTCACAAAAACTTGTTGAGAATTAGGGGTGCAGCTTAGATTTGAATAAATACCATGTATATATATATTTGAAGGAAGGAAGCAAGGTGTTGATGCATGAACACAAGAAAATGAAACATGAAAACATTGTTTATTTACATTAACCCAAATTGTTTCACTGCAGCAGTGTTTATAATAAAAGCTAAAAATTGCAATCCCCAACAATAATACATACTAAAAACTAAGCAACTGTAATTAGCTGGCAATGCTGCAGGTAGTGTTTTTGGACATGATATATTTTACTAATTCTAAAAAGGTAGACATACAATTAATTTATGGTTCTGCTAATGGGAATGGCAGAGTAGCATTACAGATGTATCAAGAATGCATTCTGAAAAGGCATATACCTAACTGAATGAGCCATTGCCCGTGCAACTTTGTGAAAATGATTTATCATCAGTTCTGACAGGAGGACAGAAACAAGAACCATATGACTTTTAAACATGGAACACTGAAGACAAAACCCTTCGTGCAAGTACAAATATTATTACATATCATGTACATTTGTATCAATCCCCATTTGAAGAATCTTAAAGAAAGAAAGCTTATACTTATTCAGTATTCAGAGAATTCAAGCTTTGCAAGCAAGTGGTTACCCTCAAATGTGTAAAATTTTGCCAATGAGTTTTTGTAGCAGTGTGCATAGCAGCCAGGCAGATTTATTAGCTTTATAAGCTATTCACAGATAAGGAAATTATCACATCTTTTCACAGTGTGTACAATACTCATGTGCGACAACAGAAACTTTATGCTCTACTTATCCACATGCATTCCAAAACTGCTTCTCTCTGAATGTTTGGGTAGATATAATGAACAACTTCCTCATAGCTCCATTTCTCCTACTAGCATGACTCAATGCTCACATAATTCTTTTTGAAGGAGGTGTTACCCAGAATTGCTGCAATATGTTCCAATTATCATTCATATAATCCTATATGTGAATTCAGCATGATGAGCACTAACCCATCGCAAAGTTGTTTCCTGCAATTAACTGGATGATAGTTTTATAGGATGATGGATTGGGCAGGATGGACTAAACTGATGATTACTGCAGTTGCCAGATTTATTGAGTATCGATTATTTATTTACAAAAATCCAGTTGACTCAATTGGAAACCTCATCTTTTGAAACTATTTACCAATCACTCCTTCGAAGGCACCTAGCATGTATTAATGTTGATGGTCACATTTTTGAGCATTTATTGTAAACACTTCTGCAAAGAAACACTATGTGAATAAACAATATTTTCTAGTCATGTCTCATTGTTTGTGTTTGTGTCTCAACACATCACTTTAACTATACATTCTTATAGAAAAAAATATATGTTTTAATAAGCTATATCAACCACATGTTTGCTCATGATTGTAAAATCACCTGATATAGTATACACAAAAAAACAAAAAAAAACACAAATGCATATTAGTGAATAGGTATAAATACATTATAAAATTATGGTAAAATTTCCACTGCATTGTAGAAATATTTTCATAATTTTCAGCTAAAATTAAGCGAAACTGCGTTGTAATGGTGCTATATCACAGAGAAGTTGACTTGTTTATCTTTTCTTAAAAAACTAAACCTGATGAAAAGAAAGCCATAAATTAAATTGCCTTAAAAATATATATTTTGTTATATATTACTAATAAATAAGAATACATATATTCAGATTTGAAAGTATAGGATAATTCCAAACTTTAATCAATAAATATATACAATCACTGAAATTTAAAAATAACATAAATTGAAACATTTAAAAAAAATAAGCTTTAAATGTTTGCATACAATCCAGTGACATATAAAGCGTTGCAAGCTAAACTAAATTAAACAGTTAACCCCTTGCTTCTCACTCCTGTCAATATCACACAGTGAAATTTCCCTCTCTATTTCTTGTGCCTGTGATATTTCTGGGGTAGAGCGTTCACAAGTAACGCCTTAAAAAGATTAAATCTATCCATTTCTTATGTCCGGAATCATGTTTATATCTCACCAGATGGCAGTGCCAGATTATTATTAACGTGTTTAGAGATAGTTATTTTATTTTATACCAGATGTTAGAACAATTAAACATATATATTGGCGATATGTTTTTGTAACCTTTGCTCAGTTCTGCTTTTCGTGAATACACATGGGTTGCGTTCTGTGATAAAATATATATATTTTTTAATACTGTATTCATTATGGAGTTAGTCAGGAAGTGAATCGGAATCTACTTTAACTATAAATGGATCTGAGAGGGATTCTGAAATAATTGTTTTGACTGTTCGGTTGGTGAATCTGAGAGCAGTGAGATGGATTTGTACTGATAAAAAAGATGTTGGCTTTTTTATCTCATGCTTTGAAATTTATCTCGCAAGAAAAAATTACTATAATGTGTTTTTACTTTGTACATAAGTGTAATAAAATTCTCCTTTAAAGCTTAATACATATGTTTTTTAATTTTTTTCCCTTTACCAGAAAACCAACATTCAAGTCAAATACTCTTAAATGTGGGCTTTTCTTTAAAAATTAATTTTTGTATTTCAAGCTAAAAATGTACCCAAAATTTAAAAATAAATACATTTATTGAAAATACATGTAGTTTTACATAATTTTCTTGAATAAAAAAAAATAGGCACTTTAATGACCGTTTTCTTCTAGATTACGTGACCGTTAAGGGGTTTTTAGAATTCTTGATATTGTTTAATTTAAATGAATTTCATGTTCAAAATCTAATAGTCAAAATAAGTTGGACACTGAAAAAGATCCATTCTGAAGAAGAATCATTAGATATCTTAAATTATTTGATAAGAATACAAAAATGAAATACAGAATTTGGTACACAAATTTAGATGAAATAAACCAACTAAACTAATAATCCACTAATATATTAATTATACTTCTGCGAAAAAATAAAGCAACAAGAAGAAATTAAGCTATTTGTATTGCAAAATACAACTCATACATAGATAATGAAATAATTAAAAACTGTAGAATCTGTCAATGATTTGCAATTGTACATTGAATATTTAATTCAGTAAAATGGCAACATCCCCTGAACAACAGTCATGCAGGCTTGTATATGTCAATGTAAGGAGTTAATATAGATTCTTAATCACATCTTGCAAAACATTCTGTGCCAAGCATTCATTAATTTTTGATACAGATCTATGACACTTTGAGGTACAAAAATCTTGTAACCTACCATGTCCAAATAATAATATATCTGATGAATCTGCTGGCCAAGAGTATCAACAACATAAAGGTAATCCAAAGACATGCAAGCCATATTCAGCCTAGCATTGTCTTGTTAAAAATGGATACACGAAGATGTGTCATAAAGGATAATGCAATCAGTAGCATTATATCATCAACATATTAAGAGTTGTTGAATGCAGGATGATAAGAGGCAACCTGCTGTTGTAAGAGACAATATTCCATGCCATCACACATGGCTACATGCTCTCTGTGAAACAAAGGCTGATTGTATTGCTGACTCCCCATACATGGATCTGATGGTCGTTTGCAGCAAGATTGAAACAGGATTCAATGTTCCAACATTAAGTGATGCCAGTCTACTCCATAATGATATGACTGGATACAGCACCATTTTAGATTGTTACAAGCATAACCCCACCACGGTCAAGTGCAAAAAAACAATGGGGGGGGGGGGTACCATGGGTAGTTTGGAAAGAAGCTGTGGTGCACTGAATAATAGTCAATGATTCTTGATTCTTTAGGGCAAAAGTTCAGGCTTGTCACACAATCCTCTCACTTTGCCTCACATTCTCCTTGGTCTTTTAAAGGCTTCATTTCAACAATGATTTTCTAACAGCAAACAGCACATTTGTTTAAACCAGAGATTCTCAAACTTTTTTATCTCATAAACCCCTTGCCATGTTTTTCAGCTTTAAATAGGGACTTACTAAAATTGAATTTTTGCAAATTTATCAACTTAAATATCTTTTTGGCAGCTGGTATAAAGCTACTTACTTTAAAAGATTTAAATTTCTAATAAGTGAAGTATGGTGGGTAAAACTTTAGAAACACATATTAATTAAAATTTAATTAATACATAAAATAACTGAGCAACAAACAAATGCTTTTAATGGGAAGGATGAATCTGGTGTATCAATAACACATTTTCAACATTTGGCATCAATCTTGTCAGATTTAACCCCAAGTCTCCTCGGTAAATAGTGTTTAGTCTTTTTCTTTCTCTCTCTCTTTTGTTTTTGTTTTGGAGATAGGCAACTGTGCTGAAATTCCTTCTTACTAGAGAAAGCAATTAAAAACCATGAGACGAGCTCACGCGTCTTTTCTTTAACATGTCCTCTGGGTTCTTTTGGAGCCAAGATTAATGGCAACTCTTTTCCAACCAAAACCCAAGAAGTGAAACGTGAAGATGGAATGCAAATGAGATAGCTTTTAAATAACAGAAGTTTCAGTAAGTCGTATGGTAATTTGGGGAATGTTATGTGAGAGATTGATACAAGCATGAATTGACAGCCAGTAGAAGTTACTCTGAAGATTCAGCCATTAGGTCAAGGTGCATACTATTGTGCGCGCGCCCAGACACCTCTTCATAGGATTGAAGCTACAATTGGATTAAGGAAGGATTGACTATTTGATATTAGGACTTATAATATTATTCGAAGTGAGATTAAGCAGGTTAGATATTGATAGTGGTCCAAGTTACGCGATTGGGTATAACTATTATTGTGTGTTTGTTCATCGTAGATTCTCTCATAAATATTATTATCTAATTTGTTAGAGGTTTAAGTAATATTCTTAATAAAGAGTCATATTAAGAATACAAAAATGTCTGTTCCTTTTGTAAATACTACACCTCTAGCTCACGCAGATAATCAAAGAAACGGTCACCTTAGGGGGCGGTTTCACAACCATCACATGATATTCCATAATTTGGGATAAATAGCTGGTACGTTTTTTAAAGCCAAAACTGATCACATCCATTTCTAAATGTTGCTTTAAGATCTTTGTTAGTGCCTATTCTGGTCAATTCTTTTGTAATATGTCTTTTTTTTTTCATTATTCATTGCCCAATGTGATACTAACATAGTCAAAGCATTCTCAAATCTAGCTTCAAAATCTGAATAGAGGACATTTAAATGCTGAATATAAGTAAAATGTACCATTTTCCTGACAGGTTTTTGCATCAATTTGAGAAACAGGAAAAATTCGGGTGACCAATATTATATTCCTTTAACAACTCTGGCAAGAAGCGCTGAAATGATAGTCCTTGTTTTAATAAAATTTATGCTGTCATCTTGTAACTGCAAAATAACCTCATTAAATTTAGTAAATAAATTAGTTAAATAGACAAAATCTGACTTCCACTTGATTGATTTTTCTTTTAAAATTAAAGCCATAATCTGGTTTAATGAGAGCTACTATTGTAGACCCCTGGTGGTCAATATATAGACCACTTTGGGAACAACTGGTTTACCCCTTTGACGTGCGAAAAAATAAATTCGCTGAATTTTTCAAAATAAAATTAATAAATGCTAAGTATAGAACCTAAGAACAGAGAAAATACCTTAAAAAAAATTACAGTACATCCCCCCCCCCCGAGGGGAGAGGTGGTTTCATAGGAGTACCACCGCGCACTTATGACATAATTCTCGGATGAACAATATATGATTTGGATCAGATTTGTAAGATTATTCTTTATATATTTTGTACTAAATTTACTAAAACATGCAATATTAAGTATTAGAATTACATTTTTAATGTTAAACATTACAAAATATAACTATAAGAGATTGAAATCAACTTCAATAGCCAGATTTTTCATTGTTTCTTTATTATTAAATTATTAAAACATACAATAATACTGATAAAAATTATCTTCAAAAGATTGAATATTAGCTAATTTAATTGAAAGAGGTAAGCAAAAATAATATTAAAAGAAATAGTATCAACTATATTAGAACATATATTCACCATCCAAAAAAAAAAAAAAATTCAACCTCCCTTCAGTATAAAAAGAACGTAAATGAGATGAGAAAAAATTTCCATTTGAGAAAAACATCACCATTTCAATATAAACAAAATCCCCTCCCCCAAAGCAATGGCAACCCCCCCATAAATTATTAGTTACTTCACTGCCTGAGTCAGAAAAAAGAAAAACAAGGAGGAATATCTCTTACGCGTGAATGCTACAAGTCGGACAGTTTTCATGTTCTAAACACGCGGTGGTATCCCTATGAAACCACTACTTAGATTACTTATTATGAGGCAGTTCTTTTTATAATTTATCATTCTAAAAATTCGTTATGCTATGAACAGCATATGCAGCAAAAATGTACATAACTTACTTTGAATATTTATCTGTTTTTATTTGCTAAAAAAACTTTTTTTGAAAGTGTTCAAAAAAGGTTTTTAAAACGATGCATTTTTCTCACAGAAAGAAGAGTTTTTTGTAAAGTGCTGACATCTAGTATCTTCTATGAAAGATAAAAGATATCAGTAGAACCATTGGTTTCATTCAAATACCACTGCGTGTTTAGGGGTACTTTTTAGAAAATAGTGGTTTTGGAAAGATACCACCGCATGTTAAAGGGTTAAACCTACGTAGTGCAAAAGCAACCTATTGCTTGGAATAACCAATATTAGTTGTGCAGTAAAAATGCCTGTAATAATTGAAGTTAATATTCCTTACTAGTGAAAATTTAATCATCTGCACAGCTAATATAAAGAAATTTGCATTCCATATTTGAAGTTAATTGTTTTATTTTTAGGGGCGCTATATTCCTCTTTTCAAAACAGTGTACTTGAATAATAAATCAAGACAGTTAAAACACCTTTATAAATCAAGTTTTAAATTTTTTTAAAAACTTCAGTGCATTTAAAAAATTTATAAAATAAATGCAATTTGTGCAAAAGAGAGATTCTTTAAGCCAAAAATACTAACAAAATTCAACTTTAAACAGATATATCTTTAAAATTCTTTTTAAGCACTCTACTATACATCAAACAACCCATTATGTATAATATGAACTTATAATTAAAACAACAACAAAACAAAACAAAAATCAAAATAGTAAACAATACATTTATAATAATCTTCCATACAAAACACTTCTTTACCTGTATTGAGCATAAGAAACCTCATGAATTTATAATACAAAATTTTTTTTTCTCCATAAAGTATAAAAAAAACTTTTCAACTTTAAGTTTTCATATTTTACTATGCAAATTCATTTTTTAAAAAAATTAAACTACTTAAATAATGACATTAAATGAAGACTCTATACCTGCTCCTGCGATCCCGACCATAACGTCTATTTTGATAATCTCTATTTCCACCAAATGAACCTCGATATGAAGTTCTTGGGTTGTAATTTCGTCGCCTGTCTGGACTTCGATTCAATGGCCTTCGATCCCGTGAATTATAGTCATTGTTTCTACGGTCTCTCACACGAGTGGAATCTCGATGTTCTTGACTTCGACTCCGATCTCTCCTATTGCTTTTCTTTTCATTCTTAATATGATTAGAATCTTTTGATTCTTTATAAGATCGCTCTCTTTCCCGACTCCTGCTGCGTTTCTTTTTCTTATTCTTTTTCCTGAACAGAGTGAAAACAAAAATTATATTAAGACAAAACAACTACACAGACACATTTTACAAAAAGAAATGTAGGGGAAGATAAAGTTGTAATTCATTAAATTGTCATCATTACACACAGAATAAAAATTATAAAACAGAAAAACTTTAAAAAGAGCTTGTCATGGATGATTAAAATTATTTCCAAAATATAGTCAATTATAATAATTCCTTCTCCATAATCATCATTTTAATTTAATCTGAAAAAAAGACAAATTAATTCAACAATCATTCTGCAATATAGAATTGAGTAATTATAATTCATTGAAGTTAGTTTGCATTAGCTGAAAAAAAAATTTAAATAAACTATTTAGCAAATACATGTAACTAATGAAATATATTTAAAACTTTTACAGATACTGAAATATATTTTGCAGTCTTCATAACTTTTTTATTGTGAATAAAGTAAATTAAAAATTATCAATAAATGAAATTCATCCATTAAATTATTTTATAAACATGTATAACACATGCAATTTTAAGTTTTTGTTACATTATTAAATATTAAATCAACTATTATAACTCTTTACAAACCCTAAACAGTTTTAAATACTATATTTATTCCTACATCTAAATTCCAAATCAGCGTTATCTTCATCTCTCTGTATAAACTTCTTTCAAAATAAATGCAAGAAACATGGGGCATCAATATCACCCCATAAATGCAAAATAAAATATAAATTTTCTTCAAAGGTACTAAAATTAAAAGATTTGAAAAATTACATAAATTCCTAACAATGAATATTAAAGATTTTTCTAAAAAAAAATGAATGCATTGTAACATGAAAGTAAGGAAATCAACATATTCATAATTAACTGTAAAATGAAAAATATTTATCCTAACATAAATGTGAAACATTAGCATACAATCCAAGAGAAGCTTAAAACTAGAAGGAAAATTCAGGAACTATTTTTCAAAATATATGTTAGTGAAAATTTTTTCATTTAATTTATTAAATATATCCCAAAACTAAAAAACTATTTTTAATAAAATGCAACTTACTTCAAAATAAAACTTTTAACAATTTAAGAAATATAAAATAATGCTTCAATTAAATAGTAGTTTAAAAATGTTTGAAAAATATTTTGTTCACTTGGTTCATGTTTCTAAAATTTTTGAAAATGTTTACTTCATTTATAATTAGGTAATATTCTATCACATAATTTTTTAAGTAATCTAAGAATGATACTATATATTAATAATAATGTTTACTAACCTACTAGATCAGAATAATATTTACTAACCTACAAATAATTACATATTAGATATCATGTTTTATAAGTTAAATTATTAAACATAAAGCAGTAACCTTTATTGTTTATCTTATAATCACATCAAACTGTTTAGTGGAAAAACATCTAATTCAGTTAAATAAATGGTAAATTAAAATTACAAATTTCCAGTAGTTTGCACAACATGGGATGCCTTCTTTTACAAATAATCTTAAAGGTGCAAATAATCCAAATTAAGCAATCGTCTCATATGGAGCATTTCATTATAATTGTTATTATATCTTAATGCCCATATTTAGATATGTCATTCCCAGTGTTTTTCTGTGGATGTCTTCCAAAACATTCAAAATATATGTGGATCCTGCAAAAAACAAATTTATACCACTAATTCTGAAAAAACTTGAGCTTTCTAAAACATATAAGTACTAGTGACTGTTTCTTAAAATAACTAATACCTTAATAAACGAACATTACACAAATTTTCTTAAATAATCCATCAATATTTATTTTAAAAATTAATAATCATCAGAATATAGTATCTCATAATGCAAATTAAACATAAATGTACAAAAATGCAATAAATAAAAGCATTTTATTATGCCAAAAACAAAAAATAAGAAAAAAAGGAAAACAGCACATACTAAAAACCCAAAACTACAAATTAAATTCAAATAAAATTCAATTTAGCTTTTGAAAAACATATTCAAGAAAGCTAGTATGACACTTTCATATGAAATAAAGTCTTAGAAGTGTAAAATAATGTAATTACTTTATGTCCTGTTCTGGTGAAGCAGATTTTTTTTCTTCATTCTAAAAGGAAAGGGGGAAAAAAAGAAATTTCATATCACCAATGATGATGAGCATAGAGCAAAAGAATACAAAAGCTGGAATTAAGTCACATTAATACACATATAAATCACAGAATATAATCCTATTTTGGTGCACTTCTTAACAACAATTTTAAAACTACACCAAAATGGCATAAAAGCGTGGGGTTGCGAGAGGTTAAGGAGAGTTATAGAAAAATTCCTGCTTTAGAATTTAACCCATTTACTTGAAATTTGTTGAGCGCATTTCTTTAGTTGAATACAGTTCCACTAAGAATGGATTTTACGGAAATCAACTCCAGGGGGAAGCGGGGGGAGTTATTGGGGCGTATTGATAGACAAAATTCCCGTTTTTGAACTACTAGGACTATAATAAAATTTGGTTTGCATGTTTCTTTTGTTGAATTGGAATCTGCTAAGAATGCTCTCAATGGGGCGTATTGATGATAAAAATGCTGTTTTTGCTCTGTTAGATTTAGACTTGAAATTTAGCACGCATGAAAGTTGTTTTGGCGGAAATCCACTTGATTATTGGGTTAAGTGAGCGCAAAAAAATCTTTCTACTTCTATTTTTGTTATTAATAGAAATTAGAAATTATAATTTCTGTCCTTTTTATATCAAGAGGTGAGAGTTACAGCTATAAATATATCTTTCAATACAATTGAATTCTCAATGCTAGATATCAATAATTTATATATATATGTAAACAGTATATATTTATACAACATCGTGAAATACCCAGTGAAGCGGGTCGGTAACGCGGCTAGTATCTATATAACCCTTTCTCTTATGTAACCACCAGATGAGGAGAGTCACAAAAGGTAACAATAGAATTACAAAAATTCAGGGATCTTAGAGCACTCATTCTCACACCTCAAAAAATTGTAGGTTGAAAAAATATTAAATTGCAATTAAGTCCTTATTTATAATGCCAGTATTTTTTTCCCACAATTAATATTCCTTTGTTTCTGCTAGAACAAAATGAATTTTTCCCTGGCAACCCCATTTAAGAAAAATTTAAAAGCTGGCTTTATTGGCGACAACACACAATTTTCACATTAAAATTTTTTATAAATGTTAGTTATCATGGATTTTTCATCTATTTTTTATGTATTATGAAAAAGATGCTACTGATAAGAAAAGACCACAGCTTGTTTTGAAAATGAGGTAGTAAAAGGTTACCAACAGGAATATTTCATTCTTCATTGGTCATATCATTTTTGGCGACTTCATTACTTACGCCGGCGAAACGGAAAAGTACCAAAAAAATTACTATATGGTAGAGTAAAGCACAAGAAGGTTACGAAAAATTTGAGTCAATTCCAAAGGATTGTTATAAAATAATTCATAAAACAGAAATAGATCACTTCACAATACTGCAGCAAAAACTTATATTTTCAAATTTAAAAATTGAAATCAATTAATTTTTTTGCGACAAACATGTCAATGCATGAATTAAATTTGAAAAGAAAAAAAGGAAGAGATAATTTCAGTTTATAATAATTTGGATTTAATTTCAAACATTCACAAGAATCAATTATTGCATTCTGAATTAATCTTAGAATGGTTATCCCACAATACTTCAAAAATTCTCAACTGTGTTATAATATTTTACAGCATATTTGAGTCAATTTTGACTTTGGCCAAAATTAAAAACAAGGGAAAAACAAAAACACCATTCAAATTTTGCACTGATTTCATCAATTGCAAAACATTTTTTAGTACAGATAAAAATTTGGTGAGAGGCACATTGTTGATATGCCAAAATTAATGTATTCTTTAATTTAATTTATTTACAATTCAATTGTCAGTTTCAAAGATAAAATCATAAAAAAAACGCTCTTTCTTCCAATTCTCATCACATCTAGACAAATATTAATGGCAAAATAATAATAATAATAATGAATAAATAAATAATTATACTAGATTAACAACTTTTTAATTAACAAAACTCTAAAAAATTTTAATTAGCAATTGTATTTTCCCTTTGTCACCGATTTCTCATCCTGATATTAGACAAAATTTCAATTTTCATAAAATTCTGGTTCAAAATTTGCATTTGGGAAGGCAAGGAAATAAAATAGGTCCCCTGATTTTAAAATGTGTCTCAGACACATTTGACAATATAAAATTTGTTACATAACACTTGTCAAAGTTTGCATCATCTCTGTCAATTTTCCAATTTTAAAAGTGAAAACAAAGTGAATGTTACTATAAGAATACATTATTAAATACTGATATCGATTTTGTTTATAATTTAAGGAATAAAAATGCAAACTTTATTAAAAGTGTAACTTTTATTATTATTACTATAACCACAACCAGCAGAAAATATACTACACATCCTCTGAATTTAATTCCAAATAAAAAGTAATAATAAATTACAATATTTTTATATAAACAAAATTTATACTTTATATAATTTTAATATGGTGTACTGAAGAAATTCAGGATACTTCTGAAAAAACTCAGATGATCAAAGTTATTTTTTCCTCTTTCTCATTCCAAAAAAATAACCATGCTTCAAGGATATTCATATTGATAAAGAAGAAAATATATAGAATAACATACTTTAGATCAATTAATATAAAAATATTAAATATATATATTTTTTATTCATTAAAAATAATTCAGTCTCTTCCTTTCTCTGCTTTTTAGAACATGATTTTATTTTCTATCACTTCTGTTATTTAATCTAAAAAAGTGATAGAAAACCAATTCATGTAGTAAGAAAGTTGCCTATATTAAAGAAAAATAATGAAAGTTAAAAAGAATGTCATTAAAAAAATTCAGTTTATACTTAACAAATGGACAATTTTTGAAATTTAATAAAAAAATTTCTTCAAATAAAAGCTAAGCTTTGCTTACCAAAAGGCGAGAAATATACATATAACTAGATCTTACAATGTAGTAAACTATTCTAAATTAATATCAAAAAAAAAAGTACTAAATTACACCATTGCTATAACAGCTTGTTTTTCTGTACAGGACTTCTATCCAACACAATGACAATAATTTACCAAATTGGCAATACAAAGATGAGCACTGAAATAGGATCCAACCAAAATAAGTATAACTTGATTATAAGATTAGAAAGATAAATGAAATACAATAACATGACCTATAGAAATCTATAAGTGTAATTAAGTTAAACTTAATTGCAAAGTACCTGTTTTATAAAAGGAGCATCCAATAAGGCTTCTACATCAAAGTCATCCATTTATACCTGCATGGGAAAAAAAGTTATTTTTATAAAAAAAGAATTAAGTGACAATCATAATCTCAAATTAAGAAACTATAAACTATTTCAAAACCATTCCATATTCTAAGCATCTACATTGAAAAAATATTTTGAATGCTATCAATATACATATAATAAGATTTCTAAATATTGTCTACTGTATAATTTTTTTGATAATGAGTAAGTCTAATCAAAACACTTGCACAATAAAAAGAAAAAAGGGATATTTCATGTTTTAATTAAAAACATACATTTATACGTACCGAAATGGGTATATAATGTTGTAATTATTTACTATCCACACTAAATGTATTTTGTTTTCTTCAGAAAATGCTTGAATATATATATATAGATAGATACTTACTTATTAGCGTCACCAAAGCAAAATTGGTGCCATGTGAATTGCGCTATGATATCAAAACAAAAAGATTCTAACATGTTTTTTAAAAAAGAAACCAAGCACTCAGATTTTGGTGGGAAAATTCGTGATTCGTGTGACACCAATTTGGCTGCGGTGATGCTTATACATAAGTACCCATATATATATAAATCTTTCAGCAGAATTTTCATAGTGATAAAAAAAAAACTTTAGTTAACAAAGTATTTTGGTCCTTACATATTATTGCAACAATCGCTAACTCTATTAATAACTCGCCGAGTTGGCAACCCCAATTTCCTATGTGTTGTACATGCTGAATTGGCAACCAGGTGCTTTGTTTCATACAACGTCATCAACAGGTTGCGATAATACATAAGTACCAGCATTTCTAAGTATCATTTGAATACTTTTTTACAATAAACACATTTTTGTGATTTTCAAAAAAATTTTTTTTATAGATATTAGAATACCTTTAGGGCAAAATGGAAATTTTAAAAATATGTATTAAATGTAATATTCTTCAATACATCCTCTTTATTTGACATTGAGATATAATTTTAGTTGATCCCATTCATTTGGCCATAAAATAAAAGGTCATCAACTTAACGAGACAAATGCACTAAGAAGGTATACCTTTCCCCAGCAAAAATAATGTAACCTTATTAGACTAATTTTATACCAGTTTTTTTCCAATGGCCATTCTATTTTTGAACCAGCTGGGTGAGGTGGTTGATTTGTCACAGGCCTTCTGCACCCATGCTCGCGGGTTTAAGGTTCAACCACGGCCCAAGTCAGTAGATTTTCATGACGCAGAAAATCGACAGCGACCATGTCGAATGATTATACTGCATGTTACAGATCCCTAGAATGTCTGTTTGGCTTGTGTGTTATTGGCAAAATTAAATCCTAGTACAGGTTTGCATCGTCAGAGCTCAGGTGCCTCCCTCTAAGAAGGAAACTGGGCACCAAAATTACCTATAGCGATTGGTATCCACCTATATGGTGCTGTACTAAAAAGAGATACTAGCTTTCGGGGAATGTACTGAGTGGGCAAAAAGTTCGTATAAACTTTAAAAGTTTATATAACCAGGAAAATTAAACAAAATAAAAAATGGTTAGCAGGTTTAGCACTGATAAGTCACTGGATTTTTTTTAAGATAAGAAAAAAAAAAAACCTGCCGACAGATGGCACTGGTACAAATGACTGAGTTGGAAATGAGCAAATGAGACAGGAGATTACACATACTGATGCTCTTGATCCAAATCTAGTTCTCTGTTGCATGCCAACTAAGTGAACAAGGATGCTGAGTGAGAAAGACAGCTTTGATGGTAAAGCTGTTTTTCATGAATGAGGAAACAGCAACTGTTGCACTGCGTAAATTCAGAAAAATGGGAAGACTGGAAAAGGACCTTCAACAGTGGTACACCTCATAAAGCTTGTTCAGTGATTTGAGGAAACTTGATAGCTCAAGGATTGTGTAAGATCCGGATGACCAGATCTAAGAATCATTGGCAAACGTTGCAAGTTTACATGGCCTCCTCGATCTCCAGATCTGACTCCAGTAGACTTTTAGCTGTGGGGATATTAAAATTCCCCAGAGTATTAATCCCATCCATCCAATCTGTCAGAATTGAAAGATGGGATCCACCGAGAGCTGTCATGTATACAGGCAGACAATCTGCACTCGGCTGGATTTGTGACATGCTTGGAATGAATCACCTTTGTGGTGGTGGATATGTGGAACATATTCTGCTGAAATAAATGATTTGGTAACATTATTTCTGTTACTTGTGAATCTTTTCTTTCACTTATGTATAAAACACCACCTATCGGTTTTTTGAATTTTTTTTTTCTTTTTCCTATCTTAAAAAAAAATCCTGTGACTTATCGACGCTAAACCTGCACACTGTTTTTATTTTGTTTAATTTCCTGGGTTTTATAAATTTTTAAAGTTTTTACTGACTTTTTGCCCACTCAGTACTAGGTCTGCAATGGTAAAACACCAATCTGCAGCCCATCTATACATAAAAATGAAGTGTCTGTTTGTAATTTGAAATTAACAGCTTTTTACTAAATGCATTTAAAAGTATATACAGTACTTATAAGAAAAAATGAATTTTAAAATTTTTGTCTGTCTATCTGTCTGTTTGTTCTGGCTAATCTCTGAAACGGCTGGACCAATTTTGACGAAATTTTCACTGGCAGATAGCTAGTTAGAAATAAAAAAAAAATCTATTTTTGATAATTTCCAATCATTTTCATTATTTTGCAGGCAATAGATTAAATAGTACTTCTGGGTTATAAAGACTATGAATTGGCAGTTGTTTTCTGAGTTGATGCCAAAATAAACATTGGAAATATTATCTGATAAGATACAATCACTACAAATATGATGGCAGAACATTTGACATGTTTTCTACATTGGGTTTCAAGTCCAAATGTAGAAAATGAAACCAAATGTACATCTGGTTTCAGAGCATTTGCCCTATAACAATTCCAATAATAACATGACCAGTCTCATCAATACATTTTTTAATGAATGAAAAAAAGGTAAGGTGAAGCTAGAATGGGCTTGAATCATAACGTTCACATGATAAAGGTAATCGCATGTTAGCAACTTAATTCAAAACTGACATTTAAGTAATTTGTACTTGTTGTTCTATTAGTAAAGTTTAGATAAAATTTCAAACTTTCATAATTGGGTAAAGATGCTCAAATACAATGAAAAATAATTAATTAAAAAGATTTTAAAATTAAAAGAAAAATCTTTTATTTTGTGTACTTTTAAATTATATATTTTTTGATTACTTAAGTACATTATTATTGTTGACATATATGTACTTTTTAAAAGAAGGTTTCTGCAAAGAGCAAAAGTTGCCAACAACAAAGTACATGAACTGATTAGATGGAAACACATGATTGTATTTATCGTATGACCACATGAATTTATGAATTAATTGGTTAAAAACATGTGTTTGTCATTATCAGGTGACTATGACCTCACATGAATTTAGCTCATGATGAATAAAAGCACATTTCATTGCATCCAAGCATGAACTTTTGAAAATTGTGACAAAAATTATTTTGGATAAGTAAAAATATACAGCACGACTTTGAATAGAGATTCCAAGACAATGAGAATCAGCATAATATACATTCATAGATAGATAAGATCATCTCTTTCAAGTAAAGTAAGTGTTTTTTTTTCTATTATTAATAATAAAGTGGAATATGATTAAATTTAGCTATATAAGCATTTTTTTTTTTACAATTTTAACGAGACCTGCCATGCACACATATTGATTAATTTAGTTAGTAGTGATTAGATAAATTTTCTTCAATGTTTTTATTTATCATCAACTGTTTTGCTTTTCTTCTAAATTATCTGGTGTTGCTTAACCTCAACATTATGTTTGGAAAACAAATTGTTGGAACTGAAAAACTTAGTGAGGTCAACTAGGACATTCTTCTTTTGTAATCTCCACAAAATAATTATCAGTATATTTGTCCTTTGCACTGTAATTATTTTTTTAACAAAGACTGAACATTAATCAATGCATCCTTCTCATATGACATGGTGACACATTTTACTTCCTCCAGAAAGTGAGTAAATTACATAGTTAAAAATAGATTTGTCTTCTATAATGCAAAAATTTTATGGTTCAAGATTTTTTATTTTTAGTTGAATCGGAGTAAAAGAAACACCTTGGCAAAGCCAATTTTTTGGCGACCACAATCAGTAGCCAAACTACTAAAATGTAGGTATATAAACAACCTACAGGTGTTCTGAGAGTAATGAACAGCCAAATTCATTCTGGCATCTACAGAAACATCGCCAATCCCATATTATACACTTTAACTATATATTTCTTATTCGGTATCCAGATAAGAATCTAAAATTGTGTTGCGCACGCTGAAAATATTCTCAACAATAATTACCAAAATAGGTAAATCATACCTTATAAAACGCGAGATGAAGTGTTAGTATTACTAAAGCTAACACTTGAAAGTGATCAAAACATAAAACATTGTAATCTTAAGAAAAATTTGAAATGTAAACAAAATAACCGGGCAAAAACATTAAGAAATATCTAGCAATATTTCTTAAATTTTCAAAGAATTTAACTTTTGATATAATGTTATAAAACGATATGTATATCAGTCTTTTTAATAATTGCTTTGGAATTATAATCTGTTACAGTATAGTTCCAATTGGTGAATATTTTTAAGACAAAGTGGAATAAGTAATGCTTTTCTCATTTATACAATCGGCAGTTTTTAACTATTCAGTTTTCACATCAAAGCTAAAAGTACAAATTATTAAAAATAATGTTAACATACTCAGATGTATTTTGATGAATTCGAGATATTATAAATATTCTAAAATTTTTATTCTCTCGTTAAAAGCTTCAACCTAAGCAGATAGGTAAGTAATATACGAAATGTTGCCATGTTCAGTTTCTAAAATTCGATTACATGTTTCTTACTCAAATGAAAATTATCTTGCCACATGAATTTTTCATATAGTTGACTAACTCATTTTCAAAACCAGAAATTTTCGTTTTCAGTCTGTAAAAAAATTATTTTTCTAGAAAAGTTATATTTATTTATTTTTTCAAATATTATTACTAAATCATTTATTGGCATCAGTAACTATTGACGTCTGTCAAAATGTCGTCCGCCCCAAACTTTCATTCTGGTTCTCGTACAGGGGTACTTGAAGTTTACTCACGTCAACAATGGCAGAAAGTCTTAGTTACGTTAGAAGAAGATTGTTTAAGTATAAGCTTGGATGACAGCTATGAAATGAGTAATGGACCTTCCAATGGACTTTCAGACACAGAACCGCCTGATATACCGGAAAGCATTGCAAATCAAAAAAGAGTTGTACGTGTAGTTAAACAAGATAATAGTGGTTTAGGAATAAGTATTAAAGGAGGAAAAGAAAACAAAATGCCTATCTTAATTAGTAAAATATTTAAAGGTATGGCGGCTGATCAAACTGAACAATTATATGTGGGAGATGCTATATTATCAGTAAATGGAGAAGATCTCAGAGAAGCAACTCATGATGAAGCAGTTAGAGCTTTAAAGCGTGCTGGTAAAGTTGTTGATATAGAAGGTATAGTATCATGGTAATCTACTAATTTTTCAAATGAATTGTTGTAATTTGATGTCTCCTGCTCGTAAGCTAAATGCTAATCACTCATCTGTTACTTGTATGATATGAATTTAACCCTCTGCAAACCAATTGGAACAGGCAGGCGACTAATGTATGGTACCAATGTACTGAAGTTATTTGTATTTTTATAAATTTTCTATGTAAAGAATCTTGTGTGACCATTGTGTTACAATATAATTATAAAATTGCTATTTCCTCATGACTTAATTCTCCTTTCTAAAAATATGCGAGGTATCAGTCACAGTCTGTTTTTCTTATTATTACAATAAGAGCAAAAACAGGACTCTTAAATGCATTGCTTGACATGCTTAAAAATATTCTTGTACCCTATAACATTGCCATTGTATTATCACATGCTTGTTGTGACTATGGTAATTAAGTTTTCATGATTGGAGAATCACGGCTGGTATTTCTGTTGAATGGGGAATACGAAACTTAGTGCCATCAAACACCAGTCTTGTAGAAGGGCTGATGCTTGTCAGATTTGTTGTGATTCAGAGTACTCCCTTTGGCATATTATGAAAGATTGAAGAGCAGAAAAAGGGGCCTTGTCAGGTATAGTTCTCTTCACTTGACCAAATGTCTCAAAAATTGTGGGGTCCATCATCAATAGCCCTCATGTTCTTTCAAAGCATTACAATAAAAAAACATCCAATCATTCATTGTATGTATGTATCATTCATTTCAACTTGAACCTTAATATAGAATCGGATAGGTTTAAGTTGTCTAGGGTTTTTAACTGTACATGTTTTCAATAACTCTAGAACAAGTTTATTATTAAGAGAAGAGAGTAAAGTAGAAAGGACATTAATTAGTAATAAAAAATAAATGCATTTATAGTAAAAAAATTTGATTGATGAGAAATTTGATTAATTCAACTAGTCAAGTTATAAGAAATTAATAATATAAATCAGTATAGTTTGTCACACTTTGTATAGTCAACATATGAGCAGTTTTCTCTGAAAGTGGTCTGTCCATTTTATATTATATGGAGATATTTACCACTTTTAAAGTAATTATATTAGTAATTTCATTAACTATGTAAATTTATATTGACAAAATGAGGAAAATTTTGAAGGATTTTTTAGGGAACTGTTCATCAATAAAAAGCTCATTGTAGATTGCATTCAATGTTACAATTTACTAACTTTTTATCACTTTCAAAGAAAATGTCTCATATTTTACAAAGGTACAGAAGCATTATCAGCATAAGACTTAAATTTTTTAAGGATGAAACTATTTGGATTATATAAAAGTTGGCTTGAGGAAGTTATAAATTTTGGGCATTCTATTGTATTATGTATGAAATGGAATAATGCTATAAGGGGAAATTAATAGTTATTGTTTTCTCCCATTTTCTGTGATTTCTTTACAGGATAATTTCATGCAGACTAGGAAAATTTTTGGAAAAATATGATTGATATTAAGACCTATAATACTACTTTATCAATATACATTATTTAAACCTTCATGTTTTTCACATATCTGCCTTATAGCTTAAATTAAATATTTCTAAGTAATGCCAAATTTTTGAAATTATCGCGCTAGAATTTTTTGATACAAATGTCTTAACAGCTTATGGTGCTAATTTGATATCGGGGGGTAATAGCGCCAAGCGTATGTTAGAAATAACTTTTATTGGTTTTTTCCTGCTGTAACCCTATTAATTTCAGACGATTTTAATAAAAATTTCTAATTTCTATAAAAATTTAACCATTTTCAGTGTAATTTTTCTTTTGTTTGTGTCTTCTGTTTAATTCTCTGCTATTTTCGAATCTGGATATTTCTAAAATGAGTGAATACTAGAATATTTTTTTCTTAGAAGAATAAGTGTTGTGCTTTTAATTATCGCTATAAATGGTTTATTTTCATTTTATTTTACGTTTTAAAAATGGTTTTTCTTGCGTTCTTTATTCGATAAAATTCGTTGAAGGAACTTGGAGTGCAAGCTTTCACTATTTTGTAATTAGAATTCTTAATTTTAACATACATTATGTAATTATTTTATTCATTATGTAATACAAAAATGGAATTATTACTATGTGTAATAACCATATAATATTCGTTATTTATAATTGTTTCTTTTGACATTTATTTATAAATATTATTACATATTTTGTTATTTATTTGTAATTAAAATATTGTTATTTATTTGTAATTAATATTATTTATTTATAATTATTAATGTTATTTATTTATAATTAATGTTATTTATTTATAATTATGTTATTTATTTATAACTATTTGTTGTTTATTTATAGCTATTCTTATGTTACTTATTTATAATTATGTAATACGAGTAATCTTGTGCATTATTTTTATTTTTTTACAATTCGACAATTATTCTTTTTCATAATTACTGTTAAATTATATTATATGATTATTATTTCTAAATAACTGTTATTAAATCGTACTATATGAATATTATATATAATTACGATATAATACTATAAGATTATTATATATGCTGCTTATAATACTATTACTACTGTATGTTACTTTTTATTACATATTATTGATATTCTTTATTGATTGATCTAGGTTATTCTCAATCTCTTTCTATATCCTTTATTTGAAATACATTTCAATGTATTTCCAAACAATCCTTTAAAATTATTGTGTATCATTAAATTACCGCTAGGCCGCCATATTGGATTCCAATCCAGCAACAAGCAGCGCTTGGCGCTATTACCCCCGATATCAAATTAGTTCCCAGCTTATTTTTAATTTATCTGTTATTTTTTTTAAAAAACCTGTAAATTCTTTAATGAATGAAGAGTTTTGTATATTCATTAATGAATTAAGAGTTTTGTATATTCATTAATGAATTAAGAGTTTTATAAATTCATTTTTTCCTACCGTGAATTTCTTTATTAAGAAACATGTTTCTTTTTTATGTAATCGCACCCTAAACATTTTATTAAACTTTGAGTGATGTATGTAGTAAGATTAATTCAATGTAATAAAGAGCAAAAACCCTTTTCCCTTTATAGTTAAATATCTGAGAGAAGTGACTCCTTATTTCCGTAAAGGAGCTGTTCTTGCAGAAGTAGGATGGGAGTTTCAACAAGGTGGATTCTTGCCATCCTCTCAAATACATCGTAAAACTGGCCGAGCTGATGTGAGGCAAGTTCCATTGCTTTTATGTCACCTGTGTCGAAATTTAACCATGCCGGATGCTGATAACCGCACACTGGAAATCCACTCTCCCGACCGACGGCATTCTTGTGTTTTAAGATGTCCTGATGCAGCACAGTGTTCTGCATGGTTTAATGCTATTCATACAGCTGTAGATTCTTTGATGTCCAAAGCAGTTGTTGAAGCAGGACATCTTTTAAAGGATGTGTTGGAAGGAGCAGAATTAAAGCATATGGGATGGCTTTCAGAAAAAGTGAGAAACATTTTCTTCGCTTATTTTTTCACTGTCAATTGATGTAGAAATATGAATCTTGTGATTTACAAAATGAATTTATTTCTTTAAGTTAGAATTAATTTGAATTTAGAGTTGTGTCCTATTTTGCTAACAAAATAACTTCACATGAAAAGTATAAATTCACCAAAGTGATGTCCATGATTTCTGTTGACTCTCTTGATTATATAACAGTGCAAAATGTAACCAATATCTTTTCTGTTTCATTTATTTTTCCTTTTGCTTTGGGAAACAAATAAACTCCACTTCATTCTTTTTTCGTGCTAAAGTGAAATTTTCTTTAGAAGTAAAAAGAAAACTGCATATTGTTCTGCATTTTCATTCTTTTTTTAAAAGCTAAACTTGAGTCTATTAAGGAAAGGAATTTATGCTGGATATTTTTAGTTAGAGCAAGGATTTCTCTCTCCTATTTATTTTGGTCCTCATCATTGTAGTTTTTGAAAAATTCAACTGGTGCTTCATGTTTTTCCTTACATAAAACAACAATGCCACCATTGAGTTTTGGATTTGATGGTAGCTTGTTTCATGTTGCTATGACTTCAGATTCAGAAGTAATTCGGCATAATTTTAAAATTATCACCAAAAGGTGCACTGAAATAGAATTTCACTGGGTTTTTTTCCCCTTAATATATATGCTAAATAAGTATATATTTGATGGCATCTTAGATATGAAAGACCTTGTTCCACAATAACAATGTATCCATCATGTTCATAGTTGTTTGAAATTTTGTGCCATTTATTTTATGTTGGTATTAAAGTATCTTTAGTAATAACCAATTGTAGTTGTGAAAGAAATATTCTACAAAGTGAAGCTAATCATCTCAATTGGAATTTGATTCAATAATTTTTTTGATGTTTTGACATTCTTTTTTACAATAACATTGCATAAATCCAGATAATTAAAGCTATAAGTGTTTGATATCAAGCAATATTAAATGAATCAAGGTACATAGCTAAACACTTTTTGCAGTAAAAAAAGTGTATTCTAAAAATAAGACAAAGTAAGAATGGAGAAAAATTGACTACAACATAATCAAGAGTTTTTTTTTTTCCTTAAAACAACAGATACATTAAAAATTTGATATTGATAAAAAATCAGAATATTAGGATATTTGGTTATAAACTGCAGATATTTGTGAGAAAGTATGTGAAAGTAACCTTATGTTTACTGCTATTTCTTTAGCAGTATTGTCATAAAACCATAGATTTCCTGGTGAAGTCAAATCAGTTTTTTTTTATGGAAATATAAAAGATATTAATACCTTATTTATAAAACTTATGGCCAGTCATTTGTAAGAAAATATCTACAGAAATTCCTTCTTTAACTAGACTCTTTACAACTTTGATCTTCTTTTTCTAACTTTTCCCTACAAAAACAAATGCCTTCAAATAAAGATTCGATTAGTACATGGTGTAATTCCTGACTCAATATTTTTGTATTCTATCAAATTTGATAGCTCGTTTTCTCCTCCAACTTCATTTTCTGTTATTTTGGGAAGTAAATTTACAATACTAATTGATAACACTTTTGCTATTTCATCTAACATTTCAATTGAAACAGCAGCACATCCTTGTTTATATTCATATATTCCTTGATTTGTTATCCTCCGATTTTTCTTTGCTAAATCTTCCTGAGTGTATCCTCATCTCAACCTCCACTCTTTTATTCTGTGGTGGTGGTATATATATAAGCCAGAAACAACCTCTACACTACGATGATCTTTTTAGTATAGTGGATATGTTATGTGCTTATGAATCGGAAGGCTGCGAGTTCTAATCTTCATTGGTGACCTTGGCTGAACTTCGAAACAATGCAACCTTCATGGAGCAGATGTGATGCCATCTATCTGTCCCTAGAGCAACCAAAAGCTATCAAACCTGCATAATGCAGCACAGCAAAGGCAGTCAGATCACATGATGCAGCACAGCAAAGCCGTCAAATCCATATGACACAACGCTCAAACTGTAAAATACAAAATGACGCAACAACAACTCACACGTTCGCCACTACTATGGTATCATTCATTCACCGACTCACTGGTAGGGGAGAGTGTGGGGGTGGTATCTATATAAACCACTAACACCTCCGTATTATGGTGATCATCTTGATATAGTGAGTTAAGTTACTCGGTTTATGGAACCAAAGATACCAGGTTCTAACCTTCAATTCTTTGCTCTACTGTATACGGAATAGTCTTCATATTTACCATAAGATAAATTGGTTGTTGAGAGATAACATCAACAGAAACTCCTTTAACTAAACCCCTTTCTACTTCTATTTTCACCGCTTTCCTACTTTCCTCACTAATATGGATGAATTTGGTTAATAAAAATATTTCTCGCATAATTTTTGATCCTTAATCTCTTTGTCTTCTTGGCAGATTTAATCTCTTTTTCATTTTCAAAACACCTTTTTGATACTTTTGAGACTAGATATCTAGCCCTTGTCGATAATGCTTGTGCCAATGCATATCTTAAATAAAATTCTATGTGTTCCTTTTTCATATTCTAGTATGACCTGATATTTTCTACCAATTCCTTTTGAGTATATTTCTTTGCTAGCCTACAACTCCTTACTCTCTGCCCTACTTTGTGGTCTAAAGAACCAGTATAGTTAGCCTTTTTGAAGCCTGCCATCACTCCTCAAACTGTTTGCCCACTAATGTCTTCTAATTGCATTATTGCTCAATCTTGATAATAACTTCTTTCCCTTATTACCGTATTTTCCTGTATGTAATCCGCGGATTATGTGTTAAAAAAGTTTTAAATTTCGTTGTGTGTATTATATGCCGCCACGGATTATCTGAAAAAAAACATTCTACATCAGAAAAGCTAACAATAAAGTTTTGAAAGAAATGCTGTTTATGTTTCATAAAATAAATAATAGATGGTGCTTTCATGACTCAGCTGATGTATTTCAGCCATAACTAGTTTTTGTCCAATTACATTTAAAAACGAATTCGGTTCCTCTGAAGGAAAAAACAGTTACTAGTCGCTGGCGCCATTTCCAATTTTCTCTTGACTAGAGCTATTATGTCCTTTGAAAGTTTTCATCATGTTGAAGCGAAAGCGTATAAATTACACTGCAAACCTCAAGTTAAAAGCTATAGAGAAGGCTACTGAAGTCGGAAATCGGGAAGCTGCAAGGTTTTTCAACTTTGGTGAATCGAATATTCGTTTGTGGAGGAAAAGCAAGGCCAACTTCAAAAATTGTGATCGACGTTAAACAGCTGATTGTCGTGGCCAGAATTGGAGGAAGAAATAAATAAATGGATTTTAAAAGAAAGACAATGGGAAAGCAGTCTCAAACTTAATTTTTTTTCTGTTAACATGCTAAATTAAAAGGAAAAAAAAATGATTTTTTCCATGTGCAGTGTTTTGTTTAACAACTCAAAACGTAGATGGCAGTAGCAAAGAATTTTTTTGTTTTATTGAGATTATCGTAAAAAATATTATCATACATATTTAAAGAGACATTTTATAATAAACTTTGTTTTTTGTACAATTTCTTCTATTTTTAATTATATTGTGTATTTTTTATCTTATGTTACACTCATTATCAGCAGTTTATATTTTGGATTATTCGTCATAAAAACTGCCGCGGATTATACAATGTTTGTTTTTTTTTACTCGAAAAAAGGCTTTGTGGATTTTTATATACAGGAAAATACGATACTTGGCTGTTTTTGTCTCCAATCTCTCTCCTTTCTCATTCTACTATGCTAGACTTCATAGCTTCAGCTTGCTCTTCTTCCCTTGCAAGTTCTGATTTTAATTTTCTTACTTTATATTCAAATTCTACAAACCTTTCATGTTTTTTTAGTGTCTCTATCATCTGATTTATTTGAGCGTAATTCTCCTAAGCATTCTATTTTAATTAGAATTAACTCATCTATTTTATAATTTACTCCAGATTGAACTATATATATATTTATCATTGCTAACAGGCTTTGTTCTTAATATGTCAACATTATTACACACAAAATGTTTTAAACTTATATTTTTTTCTTAATAAATTTCCTTAAAAAATTCAAGCTTAATATCACCTGAGGTAAGGAACATCAGCAGATGTTTTATTAACTCTCTATCATTTGATTTGATCACCTGATAAATTGCTTTTTCTCTATCCTCTTTCAAATCATACAGTTCCAATGAATCACTGAGGCTAAATAAATAGTTTGTAGCTAATACAGAATCATAGACAATATTAACTTCTCTTAATGGATTAAACTTTTCTAGTAACTTACTATCAATAGTTTCTTCTCTCTATTACAACAGCTACTTCACTCGACTTCTTTAGCTGGTCTATACCTTCTCTTGAATCTCTAGGTATATTTTTAGCTTCATTCAGCACCTTGCTATAAAGACTGTTTTTCCTTACCTAAAATCCACAATACTCCTTCAACTGCTTGGAAGTTTGAGATAAAAGTTTTACTAACATATTGTTATCTTTGTTGAAACTAGTTGAACATTTTGCAATTAATTTTTTGTTGCATCTTATTTAGCCGTTATCTCAGGTTGATTACTTGAATCTTCAAGAAATTTTTACAATAAGTGATGGCAATAACATGAGATAACATAAATGCATAAATAATAACATTTCAGTCCTAACATCGTAATTTTTGGTACCCCTTTAGATTATAATACAAGTTGTCAGTTACATTAAGGGGACATGGTACGACTTACACAAAATTTTTTAATTTAAGGATTTTTAATATTTTTTTGGTTGCCTCCTATGTATGTATACTATGTTAAACATATTTTGTGCTCAAAATTTCATAAAAAGCTAGCCATTTAATTTTTTAAAGAAAAAACTTGAAATTTTTGAAGTGATTTTAAAAAGCTACTCCTCCTACAAAAATTGACGTACATGCATGAAATTTTATTTACAAGTACGTCAAACTATTTTTAATAAAAGTTGGTATGGGTTTTGTGTTAAAGTGATTGGTATTCTTACAATACTTCTTTTTATGAATGTTTATTGAAAATTCCTTAAAAAATGTATAAATTCTGAGTTTAATTATTTTTAAGAAAATAAATATTGCTTTGATTCAAAAATGCATACCAACTTTTGTTACACGTACTATTGGGAATAGGTAAAAAAAATTTCAAAGCATTAGGTGCAATAGAAAAAAAGCCTTAGCATTTTAAATGAAGACAAAATAGTTATTTTATCTTTCTGAGATACGGCAGTTTAAAGTTTTGATTTGCCATAAGGATGTGAATAAAAACGAACGCAAAAGCTATCATAATTCTACGTTTTTTAAATTTAGAGCTTTCAAATTTTGTGAGGTTATAGGAAAGTATATAAAGAAAACTTTAGGCTAAAAAAATTAAATTTGATTTTTTGATCGATTTTGGTCAATTGAATCGTACTGTGTCCCCTTAAAAGTAGAATGTAATAACGTTTTTACTTTAACTTACATGAAATGATATAAAAAAAATATGACTTACCTTGGGAAATTTCGTAAGCACTATTCATTTTTTTCCAAAATTTTCATTGACAAAACACATTAAT
>BMAV01025280.1:107404-121711 GCA_019973955.1 Trichonephila inaurata madagascariensis | reverse complement strand
CATTAAAAAACGTTCCAGCTGAAAATGCACATTTGAACTGCCCGTCCCTCCACAACATCTTTGTAAAATGCACATTTGAACCGCCCGTCACGGAGGGGTTAAACATAAATTCTTCCCAAAGGCTACAAAAACTTCAACTAGATGTGATGGGGTTTCCCCATATTTTATTCAATAATTTTTGTGCATTTAAATATTGGATACTGTCTTGACAAATCATGTGACACATTGCTTTTTCATAATCATTTTTAATAATTCTATTTTTATGTGTTCTGATCCAAAAAAAATTTTAAGTTCTATCTGTACCAGGTTATAGTTTTGATGTAGACATTTTTGTTTAAAGTTATATGAATTTTTTGGAGACATCTAGTATTATTAAATATGTGAAAGATTGGTAGATTCTTTTTTCTTTAGAGATTTGAGAGAGAAGACTTCCTGAAATTAATGTATTCTAATTTTATTTTTCAGATACATGATGATGCAGGTGTGGTGCAATGGAGACCAGTATTCTTAGCAATCACTGATCGTGATCTTCTATTATATGATCTTGTGCCTTGGACTAAAGAAGCATGGGTTGTTCCTGTAAACAGTATACCTCTTGTTCATACTAGGTATATTTTAAATTTCATTGTAAAAAGGTTTTATCTTTATCACAATATTTACTTTTATTATTATTTTTTTTCTGTTTAAGGGTAACTTGCAATATTTTGTGTAGACAGTTTTAATTTATTTTAAATTACGTAATTAGAGCAAGATGCATTTAGATGTCACTCTGTAATATTCTGGAAAAAATAATGCGATCTGGTTTAAAAACTGGTTTGGGAAAATTCCATTAAATTTCTAAAAATTTGCTGTTTCAACAACAATTAAATACTTTCAGATATAGGAGGACACAAAAAAACTGGAATTTTTTTAACAATCTAGTAAAACCAAAAGTGTTGGAAGAAAAACATTTTATTCATAGTAATTGAGATCTTAAAGTGTCCCATTTAATGGAATTTGTCATATTTTTAAAATTATATGCTCTAGGTATGCTGTCTTCCTGTACAAATGGATTCTTGAAATCTGCTGTTGAGATTCCTCACTGACTGCTGCAACATGTCTACAGAGTACGAGCACTTCTTTGTACAAAGGATAAACAAAGGAAGGATTCTTTGACTGCATCCTATCTTTGTATTCCTTTTTATTGCATGTTTTGATGAGACACCATGACATCTTAAGTTATAAGGACGTCAAAACACCCTCAGTGCAGTTTCCAAACTATCACTGCTTTTATAAAACATTTTTATAGCTAATGCAGGCTATTGCTGTTCCACTGATCCATGGTTACTAAAATGGTTAAGTGTTTACTTGCTCAATGTCACTGTCCCAAAGTGCAGCCACCTGCCACCACGTATTTCAAAAATTCCTGTTATTCTGTGTCACTTCTGCCTTAGCATGTTTCATTCATAGCTTGAAATCGGCTCTTGATGTTTGATTTGTCAAATTTATTTAATTGCATTTAGTGGGGATAGTATAGTCCAGTGAGATTGGTTATCTATTTTATGTTCACATCCAAGCAAGAAAATAAGAATGAACTACCTGAATTTTTATCTACTTTTAAGGATCCTGCTCTAACATGTCTCTGAGAAGGTCATAGTAGCTTGGTAATCGTGGTCATAAGCTTAATATGAAGTGGGAAAATTTTTTGATGCTCAAATTAAATCAAATTAATTCAATTTATTGTTTTATTATTGACCTGTCATGGTGAATAATGGAAGTTATAACACATTAAATTGAATTGGATCTCCTAAACTTTGCCATCTTCTATCATATTGAGGGTTTCTTCCCCTAATAGGCTGCATATTGGCAACTTAGCCCCTTTTCAGACACTGAGTCTCCCAAATGCGAGAGCCATCTAGTTGCAGCGCTCGCTACCAAATTTGGACGCTCGAATTAACTTTTAATTCAAGCTCTTGTTGAAGTTAAGATATTGATGTACCAATTTTGTCTCTTGTCTGCATGATTGGATCATAATTCAAAATTGTAGTGTTGTCTGTATTAACTCTGAAGGGATTTTAATGTAATGTCTGTCGAATGTAATTAAGGATGGTCTACTTCATTTCATGAATGTTTCTACATGTTAGGGAATCTTATTTGTGCTTAGAAATTATTCAACAGTAACAAAAAAAAAATTTGATCTTCATTCACATAAAACATTTTAGCGAACTAAATTTTTTACTTAACAAAATTAACATGCTAGCTTAAAGAAACTATAGACAAAAAATAGATCCATTCAATAGTTTCCTGAAAGTAGAATTTTTTAATAAGTTTTGTGTTTATGGATTTAAAATGTTTGTAATGAATTATTTTTCTAATTTTTATAAATTTTTTCACTAATCTGTTGGTCTAAAAAGTTGTGAAAGGGAGAGGGGAGGAATTAAATAATAGTAACTTATATTTTATATTCTTCAAATAAATTTCCTAAATTTGATGTTTGACAACCTAATACATATTACATATATAACATATACTTGTATATATTAATTTATATATGTATTTCACTGTGTCATTTATTTGTTTACAAAAAAATGCTAATTCTTTATCAGCAAATAGGCATGTAAATAAATAAAATGTTGTACATTTACAAACAAATATTTCTGATATAGAATAATGAACTGCCAGGCTTTTGCTTGACAACATTTGCATATTTCACTGTTTTCTCATTTGGCCAATGTTCATAGTATGTTACTTCATAGTAAAGGAATGTTAGTTTAAGTCACCAAAATAACAATGAAAATTCTAATAGTCTGATATCAGTGTTATACAGCAATCTTGTATATGATTTCTTGGTTAGTTCAAAAAATGGCTTCATAATTCTTATCAGAATGATTATATGCATTTTTATATTAAATTTTTTTCTTTCGTCTTTTTTAGGTGCCTTGATAGCTAAGTGGTTGTAATTGTGAACTTGGGTTTAGCATTGTCATAATTAAATCTTGAATTTTTCTGATTTTATTAAAACCTTGTTATTTAACAGGGCTCAGACATATTAACCACTTAAGTTTCTTTTCAGCAGTCAAAAATGTTGAATTTAAAGAATTATATGCTAATTTTTATTTTCATTGAAAAAAACTTATTTTTCCTTAAAGTTCACTTTTTTTCTGAAGAAATTAACAAACTCAAAAGAACACTTTGTAGAAACTTATATTAGATTTAAAAAGATAATATTGTATTTGCATTTAATTATTCCCTTAAAATTCCGTTTGTGTGGTAAATTTTAAAACGGGGACAAGCATAGTTCAATATTGCGAACGGGACAAAAAATATCAGGCTTCTTTTTTCACCAATTTTCCACCCAAAATCATTTTGTTTTGATGAACAAACAAAGCATTCCCTTGTTGGTCTCAATTTTTTGTGGGTGGGAAGAATCACTTCCAAAAAGTTTTTTTCTGTCAATCGTAAGAGACTGGGCGAAATTCCTAGTTGTCCATTTTTCTGATTCCACTACTCTTCAATACATTGAAACAATTTTTTAAAAAATTTTTTTGGAAGGAAGTTAATAAATTATTGAGCATTGATTTATTAATTGAATGAATAAATGGTATTTGTTGTGAAAAGTTTTCCAAATTTTTAAAATTTTTGTATATTTGTAATTATAAATATGACTTACTCTTTGTTAATGTACCTTTAAGATGTCAATAAATAAAACATGGTTGATTTTTTATATGGTTGGAAATATTTTTATATTTATTTTAATAATTTTTATGCTTGTTTTATTTATTTTTATTGTCTTACTCTAGTGTTTTTTTTTTTCTTCTAAATCTAAATTGTTATCCAGTATTAATTTAAAATTCTTTTTTAGATTAGTTCATTCAAATATGCCAAGAAGATCAAGTGGTGTGAATGTACCTGGTATCACTGATGTCACAACATTTACTCTACGTTTAGGCACAAGACAAGGAGTTGAATCCAGGGTAATGAGGGTGGAGACTCATCGTGACTTAGCATTTTGGGCTCGGCATTTAGTTCAAGGAGCCCACAATGCTGCTTTTATTATGAAAGAAGCCCATTTTTGTAAGTATTGAATTATTATATATTATCGGAAACCAAAAAAGTTCTTTACTTTGTTAAATAGGTGTTACATATGGTGTGGCGTGTAATAAGATTCAATTTTTTTTAAGGTGAAGTAAAAGGATTTGCTAAAAATTTTTTGCAATTGTCAATTTAGCTCATCAGTAGCAAAAATATCTATCATATATCCAAGAGAAATAAATGCAATTTTGATTTTTACAGTTACATACAAAATTAAAATTTGAATCATTTTCATCCCTCATGCAAAATTACTTTATTAAGACTGTTATTTCAAATTGGTTCTTAGTAAACAGTTTCATCTTTCTTAATCACACATTTATTTTTGTTGAAGTTCATGGTGAACCTCTTTTTCAGGTATTCCTTTTACTATAGTGCTTTTGAAATTTTATTGATGCTTTGGGATGAAATAATTTTACCATCTGCAACGATTATTTTATCAAATCTATGGTTTCATTTAAAAATGAAAGTAAACTAGCATCATTTATTAGATGTTGACTGGTGTCAGAATCAGTAATAAAGAAACCTTTAATTTATTTTTAGTGTGATTATTAATTTCTTATCAAATTAATTTGTTAAGGTTGTATAAATTGATTTGCTTATACCTTTTTACAGCTGTCAATTTCTCACAGCATCAGTAGCACAAAAATATGTAAAATATCCTCAATGTATTCAAGAAAGCTTATTTATATGAATCTACTAGAAGGCTTTGGTATTAGAAGATATTCATTTATTTGAATTTTAGAACAGTTAGAAATAATGAGATATAATCTACAATATGAGTATAAATTGTTAGAGTTGCCTGCATTTAGACATGCATTTAAACAATAGTAGAAAAAGGAGTTACAACTTCCATCCAATCAAAATTTCTTTACAGTACTATCAGTGATAACAGACTGTAGAAAATAGTGAATTGTACTTAAATTAGGTCCTATATCTGATCAACTCATTATTTTATAGAGGTATTTAAACAGTTTGATAGGGTTTTTTTTTTCCAATTGCAAAGATATGAAACAAATGAAAAACTAAACATTATTTAAAAATAAGAAATTTCAAGTAATATAAATTGCACTTAACCAAAGTTTTTACTTATTTAGATTGCATTGAAATACCTGAATAATTTTCTCTAATTCATAACTATTCAAAGTCAAATCGAATAAAAAATAGGGGATACCTTTTAAAAATATTTTAATTATTGATCATACAAAAGAAGTATATTATAAATTATATTATTTTTTTAACTGAGCTATAACTTAAAAAAACAACTGTGTAAAATTTAACTAGAAGTTTTTTAAGTACATGGCAATATTTTTTGAAGATATTTTTAATAAACTTTTCTAGGATTAATGATGAGAACTAAATAAAATTTTAAACTGTGATTGTGTGTACAACTTTTTCTCCTTAATTCTTTAAAAAAAAAATGAGATTTACAATAAATTATTTTTTTTAAGTTAGCAAATGTGTTAAATAATTTATCATAATTTAATTCTATTTAAAACCTTAATGTGGATAATTATGTCCAGCCATAATGAAAACTACCAAAATTATCAAATTTCTTTTAATCTGTGTAAACAATATGGTGTAATGTCTGATTTTTGCTATCAGTTATTTAATTATGGTGTAATTTTAAAAATTTCAGCAATTCCTTAAACACTTTTCTATTTCAAAATATGTAGAAAAAATATTTCAGACCACTAACTTTAAAGGGTTAAGATTTATGTTGAAAAGAAGAAGAAAAAAACAATTATATCTATAGTACACTTAATTTAAATTAAAAGATTCATTAAGGTTTTTTTCTCCCACTTAAGTGATAACTTATTGTTTATCGGGATTTTTTTCAGCTTGCCTTTATCAAAGTCAGGAGTGTGTAATTACTGTACATTTTGAAAATGGTTTCATTTTACAAGATGGGAGACATCACAGCATTTTGTGGCAATATCCATTTGAGAAACTACGTATGTCAGCTGATGATGGAATGCGATTAGTCTGGTTAGATTTTGGAGGAGAAGATGGAGAAAAGGTAATTTACTCTGATTTGTTTTGTAATCTAAAGACAACATTGTGCAATTGTTTTGTCAATTTGTCTGGGAAAAAATATTCTTTCTGTATGTTTTATAAAATAAAAAGTATTTATATTTAAAAGTATTTATCTTAAAAAAAATTAAAATGTATCTTGGAAAGAGGGTAAGGAAATAGTTTTAGGATAAGATTCAGTATTCAAATGTTATTTATCTTAATTTTAGATAAGATTTTCACTAAGCTTTTGCTGTGTGAAAAATTGTACCCTTATTTAAGAATTTGTGTATGAGGCATGCGATGCTTTAAAATTCCAATTTATTTCTTTTTCTAGTACTCAAAAACCTTTGAAATGTAGGACAGGGCTTATAATAACCTTTAAATTTTACTCGTTTTTGTGTGTGTGTGAAAACTCGTCATAAAATCTCAAATGCTATAATTAAAAAAGAATTTTAAAAGAAACTAATTTATATGTTTCAGCAAAATTCACCCTTCTATTAATTATGATCCAAATAATGAAATGAAACTTGCTAATAAAAAAACTGTTTGGGAAAAATGTAATAAATAGAGTATTTCCAAAAATGATTATGTTTAAAATTGGAATATATATGATTGTAATGTAATAAGTTTTGTATTTTTAACTCCCAGTGCTTGTCTGTTTCTTGCTGCGTATATTAAAGTATTGATTAATTGAATGTATTTCATGTGTTGCTTGTAATTGTTTCTGTGATAGGTTGTGTTCAAATTTTTCTAAACATTGACTATCACATTAATAATTACAATGTTTTCTTAACCCTTTATCTACCGCATTATTATTTACTGCAGTTTTTTTTCATGCAATATTTTTTTTTGAATCACTACATTGAAAATTAAGGGATATACATAAACAAAATACTTAACTTTGAGAAATTTAATTAGTTAGAGCTAATTAATTAAATGTATTCAACTGTAAAGTTAATTATACACACTGTCTACTTAAAATAAATAGTCAAATTGCTTTCTAAAGTCTTCATTAACATGCAAAAAAAGTAAGACACTTAGCTTTTGACATTAACTATTTTTTCGGAACAAAAATGACAATCTTTGCAATTTGTGGAAAATGCAATTTCTGCTATAAAACTATTCACCTTCCCTGCTAAAATACTCATCATGGAACCCATGCTACCATTTATCTTGGAAGAGTAGATTTAAAAGAATATTCCTGCTAAGTATATCATCAGAATATTCGTAAAAATGGTTATTCTATGCAATTTTAAAGTGAGTTATACTTATACCGTCGGTAGATAAAGGGTTAAAGCTCTACATTTAATTTAAATCTGCAGCTTAATTTTAAAAATTTAATAATTCATGTTAATGGAGAATCTTTATTTTACCAGAAATTTATTTTGTATGTTATCTTTGTTTTTTAAATGTGTATGTTTTCTTCAGTATTTTAAATTATACAATTTAATATTGCATACTATTTTTATTTTCTTAGGAACTAGACTTACTACAATCACCAAAGCCTTTCATATTCACCTTGCATACTTTTCTCTCTGCCAAAGTTATAAGACTTGGACTTGTTGCATGACAATTACAGCAATGGGAGAACGCAGATGACCCTTTTGACGACATCTTCGGTCCCTAAGTTGAAGTTTATTGTAAAACTTGCTTCCTAAGAAAAGGCTTCCCAACATTTGTTGTCCAAAAAACATCTATTTGCAGTTTTAATGCAAAACAGTTTGTTGCACAACATTCTTAGCTTGCAAGCTCTTCATACATAAAGAACAAAACAATTGTTGTATTTTTCTTTTGTACTAAAAGGTAAAGTGCCCTGTTGCTATTACAGACTGTGAAAAAAAATTGAGCAACTCTGATTTGTTTACTCTAAATGTGTTCTGTAATTTGTATTTGCATTTCAAACTAAGGGTGAATGTTTGTGATTGTGTTTAATGTGTGTACAAAGTTGACTATATTTTTTAATGGACAAAGCAAATTAAATGTATCATAAGGCAATGGCTTCAAAGGAACAGAATGATCTCATTTCATGTAAAAAAAGAAATTACAATTATTTTTTATTAGGGAAGAAAAACATCAAGTATTGTTTTATTCTACTATAATCCAGAATTTGTGTTTAACCTTAATGAATTAATTTTAAAAGGATAATTATGCTTGAAAGTTATATATGTATTAAATTATCATATTGGTCTAGTGGTCCAAAAATTAAATGTTATTCCATGTAGTTTTAACGCTGTGTTTTTGGATCTATTTAATTTTTGTAAAAGAAACTTAAATTACAATATTTGAAGTTGAATTTTTCTGTTTTTGTATATATGTCACTGCTTAATTAAGCACTTATACTTTTTAAATTATAATTTCAGTATTTACTTTTTGCATTTGTATATGCTTTTTTGAAGTTGCTTTTGTAGAGTAAGCTGCTTACCTTTTGTACAAATTATTATAATCATGAAATATAAGTTTCATAAACAAAGTCCAGGCTTACAAAATGAATTTGTTAGATGCAATATATACTGAAAATGCTTTTGTTTATTACATATGATAAAATTGTAATTATGTGGTATGTATAGAGGAAACACTACCAAAAATGATTCTTAATTTGCTGTTTATAAATTTTTGTGATTGAAAAACTAGTTTTCTGTTGGAAAAGTTTAATGTCTTAATCATATGTATTTACTTTGTGGATAACATGCTGTATATCATACATGACATTACTTAAATAACATTTAAATTTATTATAGTTAAATAATTATACTATATTGTATTTGTGCATGTGTTTGGATTATGCATATTACTAAAATATTTTTTAATAGGACATTACTCATAATTCATTTATTAAATCTATTCCTCTCTCCTATTTAAAATTACCTCTTTAACAGAATATATTTGTTTGGTGTATTTTATCAAATTGTCTTAGCAAATAATTTGCTGGCTAATTTAAAATGTTTTATATTCAAATAATGGAAAGAAAAATACAAATTAAGTATTAAATTGTAGTATAATTAAAAATAAAATTTACTTTTTTTAATGAATAAATTGATGGAAAATGTTACTTTAGGTGGAACAAGTCTTCTCATCAATGCTAAATATTAATATTATCTATCAGGGGATTATATCTTTATAATTGCTTATCATTTTTAAGATTTTACAACATTTGCAATATTTATCGGACTTTAATCTAGTAGATTGCTGTAGACTGAATTTGAAAAAGATCTTATATTACATTGATCCTTTATGCCAAAAATATTAAATTAACATTCTTGTCCTCTCTTTATCATTTTTTGCTGATAATGGTCATTTGCTATTCCTGCCTTTGTTGTTTTATGAAAAATTGATTTAAAATTATATACTAAATGTGCAGATTTTTTTTAGAAAGGAGAGGTTGTTTTTTTTTTTTTTCCATTTGTGTTAAATGGAGTAATCTGTAATATATGTTTGTGTGGAGATTTATATTTAATCCTCATCTGTCAATTTTTTTAATATTCCTTCAGTTTTAATTGTTTAAATGGAATGACTAGTCAAAAATAAGTATTAAACTAACTTTAATATTTTATATATTTTATTTTGAAAACATTGAATATGCATTTGTCCTAAACAATTACTTCTGCTTTTTAAATCATACCTCAAATTGTAAAATTTTCATGTACTTAAGAAATATTTTTTAAATTATTAAATATATTGATAATTTCTTTAAATTTTTTTCATCTAATATTTGGTCATATTTGCTACTGATGTCCTTTTTGTTGTACTATTGTAACATTTTTGTATCAAGAAATTTCATAGAATTGGGAGATTTATAAATGCGTGTATGGTAAAAAGGTCCCTATCCAAAATTTAGAAGTGAATCATTAAATTAATTTATTTCTTACAAAACTTATATCCACATGGACTTTTATTTTTTACAAATCTTTTGTCGTAAGATTTGCTGAAATACTCTTGTTGAAACTTTTTAACACTAATGAAATATTTAGCTCTTAGACTCTATAATATAGGATATTGCAGTAAAGTGATCTGAAATTAATACCATATTTAAAAAATATTAATTATTTTGGGGTATTAATATCAGTTCATTTCTTGTTTCATTTTATATCTGAATTTTGCAATTATCAAACTATTAATAAATTCATTTTTTTATCAAGAAAGAAATTATAAAGATTAATTAGGGGTTTGGCTTTGAAGAATATTTTTCTGGGCATTCGAATACCACTTTCAGTGTTTATAATTTACTAAGGAAATGAACTAATCAGTGCCTTATTAAATGTATTTATCTTAAGAGAATCTATAACAATAAATTATTATCTGTAGAATTACGTAAATGTTCCTTAGCTACAATTTTTAATGACTGAATTAGTTTTTTGCTTTGAGACATGTTTCAAAATTTAATATTTTATTTTTATGATTTAGAAATATTTAAGTTTTAATCCTGCAGTATATATGGTAAATAAGGTATAGATTTCCTTTGAAAAACTATTTTATGTACTTCAAATGACATGTATATGAAAGAGTTTATTAGGTATTTAAATAGGTTGAAGTGTCCTTAGCTATAGATATGTGTGTTTGTGAAAATCAAAGTCAAGCTTAGTACATGTTCATTTACTATATGTATTTTATCTTTTAAAACTGCTAATGGTTTTACTAAATAATAAAAAATATTCCTGAATGTGATATAGCATGCATAATTAATCTTAAGCTCTTAAATAAACTTATTTAAAATCATTAATAAATCTATGGATTTTTTATATTTTGTTTGGGAAAAAATTATAATGGATTTTTAAAAATGTGTCATATGGGTAAAATTTTTTAATTCATGATTATGCTGTAACAAAATTATATATGCTGTTTGACATTATGAGAGTACTTTCCTTCAATTTTGTAATGATAATCGTTTTTTAATGTACAGTTTAATGCCTGAATTCCAAATATTCTCAATATTTGTTGCTAATCCACTTTTTACTTCATCTAATCACAGCAAATTTGCACGTATTATAATTCTTTAACTTTTTATTACCTTATTTTTATTCCAATACTTAAATGATTTGTGAATACATATCTTCTGTTAACAATTTTATGAGAAAGCAGTTAATCTTTGTATTTTAGTTAAATATATAAAAAATTTTCTCATCTGTATAAATTGCTATTAATAGAAATTATTTAAAGTGTACTTTTTATTAAATATCTTTCAGCTTTTATTTATTCAAAAAGTTGAGTAATTACATAATACTTTGTATTTAACTGCAATTTTAAGTTTCATCTTACAGATTGTTAAAAAAAAAAACTTGTTTTATTTAAATTTGATTTTTCTTTTCAATATATTTCATGTCTAGAAATATATTGCAAATATATTTCTAGATTTTAGCTGGATTGTGTTTTATAGTTTAAGTGGATTTACTATAAAATATCTAACCTTTTTGTAGCAAGTATTAGAAAAATGTTGTTACAAAGTTTTCTTTTTTCAAAAAAAAAAAAAATGAGCTTACATGATTTAATCATATATATATTATTTCATTGCACAATTTTTTGTAAAATTATTGCAAAAAAGCTTTGTTTCATTGCTAAGTTTATTTTATTTAATGAAGCAAAATCATCTTTAATATTTAAATTGAATGTGAAAAAACATTTTATCAGGCTTAAATTGTGATTGACAAGAAGTACAGATATAATGTCTTGCTTGCCAAAACTATAAGGTATGTACTTACTACTAAGAGTTTGCAGTGGAAACTATTAAAGGATATTGTTATTATGAATGATAATCTTTATATATTGTTATTAAATGTAGTTATTGTTCATGTTATCTTGTATAGACATGTTGTACCTGTTTCCGTGAGTAATGCACTCTTAGGGACCTCAAGACTCACAACTCAAACTCGGTAGAAGGATAGATGTGTAAAACTGGTTATATCTGAATTTTGAAGTAGTACAGGAACAGACTGTTTTATTTCACGTTTGTATGTGAAGACATATTTTAAAAGTGATTGTTTTGTCTAGTGACTGTAAAATATATACAAATATGCTCACATTGTAATTTTTTTCTATAAGCAAATTAAGTTTAAATAAATGAAAAAATGTATGTATACATTAAGTGCAAACCTGTTATGAGACTTTTGTATGGATTACCCAACCAAAATTTCATGTTGAAAATGGTTGCTGAAGTATTTGTTCATAAAAAATGAAAAATTAGGATAAACTTTTCTAAATTTTATTTGTAAATATTTTTTGATGATTTTGTATCAAAATATATGCTATTTTACTTTGTAATTACTTATGCTAGTCCTTGAAATGTTCTAAGTTTTAATGAGTACATTTATATCAAAATACATAATAGATTTTTATATCATGGACAACTGTGTGTGTTTTCTTCATTTCAATCATCGAAACATTGATAAAAATGTACAAAAAAGAATTTTTTTTTAATTATTTTAAAGAGACAGCTTTTTTTTTAAAATCCGTATCAGATACATTTTTTAGATGCAAATTTGCCTTAAACATAGCAGTCACTTCTATGTAATATAATTTAGAAAATCGACTTGCCATAAAAACTTTAAAAAAAAAAAAACTGGACAATACATTAAGTTTGTTTATACATTCTATTATCTTAAAAATATTCTTAAATGTTTATATTATATTTTGTAAATATCTAAAAATATATCAGTATAAGATGAAAATTCATTCATCTGTTCATAATTTTGATGCACATCATACAAAGTATACAGTCTTGGATAGCCTTGTTATTGCTACAACCGTTGGATAGTAAAGAATATTATTTTCATAGAATCTCATGCATCTCTTTTATTATAACACAATACACACACACATTCACAAAACCTTTATAAACAGTTTCATATACTTTTTACTGCACATATTGAGATGTTAATTCTATGATTTCATTTATAATAAATTATATTAAAGTTCATTATTGCTCTCTTTTAAATATTTATTGGAAGGCTTTAGTGAGTATCAACACATCCTATATCTTGTGCAATGTAAAAGATTATTCATACTTATCCATAATTTTAGATAATTAATCCGATTTATTTACAATATTATAGAAACAATGTTAAAGTCCTTATTTCATCAAAGATTGTTTTGCAGACATGTTTTAAGATGACTCTGTACTTCATACTTATTCATTCTAAAAAAGGAAGTAAAAATAATTTTTTATATTCGATGTTAGCAGGCTAGAATGAAAACAATTGATTTTTGCCGAGATATACAGAATTAAAATGTCGAACAAAAGAGTTCTTGTGGCTCCCAATAACAGGAGAAAAAAGAACTTTCCTGCAAAGGAGGTCATCTGAAGTCATTACAGCATATCCGCACCAGATGAGGTGAGTAGGGCTATTGATCCCAAGTCTAAGCAAATGAGCGTAAAGGCAGTCATCATTCGGAAAGCAGCGACCACACGATACCTGTGATAATCCAAGAGTTTGAGGATAGTTTTACACCAGGGCTTCTCTTCAGGGACGTCTTAAGGCTGGCCACAATGTCTTGTCCTCGACTAAGCTTTAATAAGATCAAGATTCGAATAATTTCAGCGATCAAATGTTTTTCCCCGTTGTATTCTCCGGAAAACTGAGAATTTTGTAAAAGTCAACTGACTGCATGTGATGTCCATGTACAGGCCTAGACCCTGAGGCGTAACGTGGGGAGGAGGGCCATGGCCCGGGTGGCATACGAAAAGGGGCGGCAAGCACCACGATATTTAAATTCAAAAAATATTTCAAACTCCAAATCGCGTCCGCATGACGGAAACGAGTGAAAGTTTTAATACACGGACAGATGCAGGAAGTTTATTAGTCGCTATGCAACCACATTCGTTTTTATGTTACTTAGGCTTCTGGAAACCGGTACTGTGAAAAGTCAATGATGCTCAAAATTATTTACAAACAGAGGGATTAAATATCCATCAATGTGCTTTACAGACCGTATTAGAAGCAAAACGAGTGAAATTCGTGAATGACGCTTTAATATATTCTAAAAGTTTATGTGAAGAGCTTGAAATTTCTTTTGAACCCCCAAGACGAATCGGGAGGAAGCATATATTTGGCGACGGAAGTAAAGATGTTCAGTTATCGTACGAAGATGATTTGAGGCGAACTATGTTTTCTTTTCAATAGACAGAGTAACTGCTAAAATTTTCGAGAAAGATTCCAACAGTCGCAGAATCTAGCGCAAAAATATGCTTTTTTATGGTCTGAAGTGATATTGAACATGGACGAACTTAACTTA
>BMAV01025280.1:78140-102404 GCA_019973955.1 Trichonephila inaurata madagascariensis | reverse complement strand
TTTTTTTTACTTTCAATTATTTCATCATCACGTGGAAGAATATTTTGAGGATTTGATGCGTAGTTTATACCATTATTGGTTCATCTAATTGTTTAACATAACACATGAGCATGTCGGTGACGCGAACCCATAAGATTTCCCCCTACCAAAAAGTGCCCAACGCGGCTATAGAAGTTTTCACTTCAAAAAAAAATTATATAAAATCTGCATTTTAATATGATGGTTACAATTTTAGAAGTTTCATATGTGATATATAACTTAATATAGTATATTAATACAAAGAATATAAAACATTAATAGAAATAAATGAAACCAGCAAAATACTGAGTGTATAACTATGTACCTCCCGCCACATATCCCGAAACTTCTGCAAAACATACCCAGAAATATATTATCCTCATACTCTACAATAGTAAACTAGATGCAATTCGCTAAATTCCATAACTAAGAAAGCAAAACAATAAAAAATGCCTTTTACTCAATAGAGCACTTATGAAAGTGTGATTCCCAGTTTGCTTACTCTAACGGTCTTCAAATATTATCGAATCATGGAATTCTTAAACCTATTAGGTGTTTTGGGGGAACTCTAGCGTACACTTAGAAAAATATATCTTAAAAAGTATTTAAAGTAGATTTTACACAACTTTTGTCATGCATTTTATGAACAGGGTGTCTACAAATTAGTTGGGCAAAATGAATGATTTATTGCTTCTAATTTACAGGGGGGGGGGGAATTATAGTTCCTTTTGTTGTAAGATAGAGGAATATATTGTCCAAGTTTACCATTATCATAAATGTTTAATGCGGCTTCTTTACATTACTATGCCAATCTCCCATCGGTAAATCACTTATTGCCTCAGATTTTTCAGCATACTTCAGTCGATTAAATTAGTTTGTAGCGTAGATTCTTCGTTTTAGTTCAGTGATTGATGTAGGAAATAACGGAGTGTACACTTGATCCTTTACAAAAGCACATACACTAGAATCCAGCTGTGATCGGGATGGCCACTATATACCTCCACGACCAATCCAAACTGGTACCTCAATATTGAGTAAAGATGTAACTCAAAGCGTGCTATCCTGTTGAAAAATGTAAACTCTTGACAATTTTCTTTGATGATTGGTATAAGAAAATTCTGTAGCATGTTCAGGTAAATAATTCCTGTAATTTTCAGGCATGAGAAAAATGGGCCAAGATCATTCGAGGAACTCACTGTACAAAACACATTTACCGTGGTACTTTCTGTTCCATGTGTTAGGGTGGTATGAGGCTTTTCTGATCCCCGATTTCGTACATTATAACACCTCTCTATAAATAAACTTGAGGACTATTCTTAGTAGCCTGACTTAAAACGGGTTAATTTAATTTATAATATTTAGGAAGTTCTTAACTTACGAAATTTTCCAACTAATTTGTAGACAACCTGTATAAAAGAAAATTACAGTATTTTTATTAAAGAGTTTTAGCTTAAAATGTATGTAATTTAGTCATTAATAAAATTATTTCGTGCTCCAGGTCCCACTTTTCCTTGCATATTTTCTAACAAAAAATTTTTTTAAGTATATGTAAGCTTGTGCATTTTTTTGCACCAAATGGCAAAATCTAGCTCCATTGAAGTTGTCTGCAGTTGCATTTCATATTCTGCATTAAGTTTGATCCTGTATAATTTGTTTTTGTTGCCACATACGTAAAAAGATTTTTCACTTAAATATTTGTTCCGAAAGACTTTTAAATGCTGCCGCTGGGTTGAACATATGGTCAGGCACTGACCTTCTGCACCCAAGTTTGTAGGTTCGACCCCAGCCCAAGTTGATAGATTTCATTGAAGCAAAATATCAACAGCGTCCATGCGGTCTGTTAAAGATTTCTAGGGTGCTTGTTCTGAGCAAAATTAAATTCCCTAGTACAATTTCGCATCGTCAAAGCTCAAGTGCTCCGATGGAACACCTGAGGGACACACACCTTTACAAATTAATTAATTAAATATATTTAATTACTTACCTATTCCAAACAAATAAATGTGATGATTAAACTTCATTTTTTCTTTCTCAATTCTTTGTATTGTTACGAATTTTGGGTAAATAGTATATATAATTTGTATATTTGGATGTTTAATGCATTTATTTTACTCTATGTTATGTTTATTTCATGTTAAAATTGTACCATTCACAAGCAATGCCGCCCCTTACGTTATAATGGCGATTGAATGAGAACTTCGCAAAATATTGGCGATAGAACCAAGTTGGCATCATTTTTGGCGACTAAGTTGGTGACCAATTTGGCGACCATTTTGGCGTCATTGGCGACCATGTTGGCGTCATTGGCGACCATGTTGGCGAGTTCGGAACCCTCTGGAATCTTCTAGAAAGTAGTAGATCCCTCCACTAGTGTCACGTTCAATGATACGAGCTGTTATATTTCTGGAAGTTTCTGTCGCACCTATAAAAAGATGCTCGCCAGGACGACGAGGAGTCTGGATTAAACCAGCGAGTAGTGAGGATTGCTTTGGCTAGCGATTGGCTCAGCTCTGCTTGTGAATAATCTTTACTTGCGTGTATTTTTAAACACTGGTTATTGTGTGTTTGATTGCTGTTGAAGGTGTGAAGACCTTCGGATATTTACTCTGTGAATATTGCTGCTGAATCCTGTATTTAAAGGATTGGATTTTTGATAATAAATTCGCATCGCTCTTAAAGAACTGTTTATTTTCTTTGCGATTGTTTTGCATAAAATCCACGAACCCTCAGATCTACGTAACAGTATGCTTATTAGAATCGAAAATGGGAAATTGGCTCTGATGTGCAAACAACATACGATTACATTAAAATATTAGCTGCTTTATCATTGACTTGGGGAATCTAAGTCTCAGTTTTCTATTCCTTGGCCTCACATAAAATTATTTTTTGTAGAATGGCCTATTTAATCAATTGATTTGAGCACTTGTCTAGTGGAGAAAAACTGTTGATTGAATTTTATAGAAATTTTTACAGAACTGAAATATAGATTCTTCACACATTTCCTTTATCTGTAAATTTTTTCTATTTTGCAAATCAGCTTCATCGGACAGACGGACAATTTTACTCTAGTTATAAATTCTATTTTCCTTTCTCGAAAGCGCTTTATAAAGAACAGTTAGTAGTCCAGCTGGATAAAATTACTTATTTAGCAGGTGCTGTCCCACTTTTATACATGGCTTCGAACCTTAATTTTTGTTGTTCCGGTTTAACTAAAAAAAATATATCGGTTCAGTTCCGAATGAATTATTTTATTTTATATTTATTCTTATTTGCACTAAAAATACAATTCTACCATAAACAAAAAATGTAATTCTATCAAAATTTAGAAGATTTTATTCTTTTTTAATTGGTTCACTGTACGAGGGGATACAATTAACCAGCAAAGAACGGCGAGCATTAGCATTGTCATCAGGGGCATAACTATCGTCGTATCAATGATACGGTGCCTCCACGCTACAGGGGCCCCAGCATAAGTAAGTAAAAAATCGTAAAGTGTTAAGAGGCCTCCAAAAGGAGCCGCCGAGGAATTTTAATACAGGGTTCATTCAAGACTAGTGGCTCGAATGAAACTTTCTGGTCGGGACCAGTGGACTTCCACAACCCAAATATCACAAATCCAATGCAAACAAATAAATTTAAAAATTACAATGAAGAACAATGTAAATTTCTAATCCAGTTGATTTTTTGGCGAAGTAAAAAGTATGAAATCAAATTGTTTTGTGTGTGGCGAAGTTTTATGAAATTCATATGAAATATTAAAACTTTTTAGTAAATTTATAATGTTCAAATCACACAGGCAATTTATTTAGAAATGATCTATTCCTTTTTTTTAATACTCAATTATCTAATATTTTTAAATCAGCCATTTGCCAGCTCAGGTGTCGTCCACGTCACTTGACCATGGTTCAAAATTACGTGGTCCGTCGCCAAAAGCCCTCGTGTAGCTGAACAGTGCGACGTTAATATTCACTCAAACTCGACTGCTTGTAAAATTGTTATGATACTTTTGTGGAAGTGATGTGCTTTGTTCTAACTGTGAGCGAGTTTCCTCTTGGTTCAAACATATTGATAAAATTTGTTTTGATTTATCACTATTATCAATATTGATTTGATTTCTATGGAGAAGCTATATATAAAGCAGCCTTGATATCTAAAGCTCTGCATATGTTGAAAATAAAAGTAGAATGAACTTTAGGGATGTTTTTCTTTGTTTTCAGTTTCTGTTGGGTGTTACAAATTGATGCGTTGATTGTAGTCACAGGACACAGTTGAGCACAAAGATTTAAAGCAACGCGATCTTGTAAGCGACGACGGAACGAACAACGGGATGGTTCTTCTTTTTCAATTTTTTGTTTAATTTCCCAATCCAGTTGCTATTCTGCTCCATTTGAGAAAGTTGAGCTTCGATCTTCAAGGTGCCACAGATTTTGAATACCAATTCTGAGTAAACTTTGGGAATAAAATTTTATCCCTTGTGTTTTAGGATCAATTTAGGTTTTATGTCCAGTGCGGCCAATGGAGCTTGAATGTCAGTCTTGGCAAACTTTTGAGGTGATAATTGAATGGACAATGGGAGTTGTAGTGCTGCGTTGATTTTTTTTTCGAATAATCTGGAAAAGGCGCAGTATTTGATTGTTTCAATTAAAAGTATGTAACCAACGACGTTGTAAAACGAAGACAGATTATTCTCCAAAACATGACAGATATTCCACAATAGGAAACGTAGAAGCACATCTCGAACCAAAAGTCAATCGCCATGGCTCTTTCGCAATCAATCACGTTATAAAATATTTCGAAACGGCTTAAAATTCACTTTAAACTCAAATTCAAGTTTACTTTTCAACAGTCAACATATATAATGAGGTTTTATTCGACTTTTTTCTTGGTTATTCTTTGATTTTATTGTTAAGCAGCATTGTTGTGAATCAAAATTATACTTTATTGCTGATTCATAATTATCTTTAGTAATAAAAGCCTTCTGCATTGTTACTTAACAATTATTGCTTTGCTTCAATAATACTTTAGTAATATAATGTTTTCTAATTTCAATAAATATTAACATTGAGTATTTTAACATTTTTTTAAAGATTTTAATATATGTATACCTTTAATCAGTAACCTTGTGATACCCCCATTCCCGGGGTTACCATCTCTTCCTCTACGCGACCTAGATTTGTAGGAGAAAATGATTGATCACTCGAGTTAGCCATAATCAACTAATTTATTATTATTCCAATATATTGATCCAAACAACACAGGTCTTACTATAGGGGTGTAATCAGGAGTGATATAACGTAATTCTACATAAATAGCGCTTGAAATCCTATCCACTATCTTTATGAGAAGTTATCCTAAGAATCTTTATCTACCTTAGATTCCTTACTAAAGCCCGTTCTATAATTACGCTTCTATGTTTAATGTCTTACCATCAGCATCTCAGCTTTCTTTCTCCTTCTATTCTACCACGCGAATACTAAAGCTCCAATATATATCTATTAACTAATCTGCATATCGCGGTTTCTTCTTGAGAGGATTGGATTAAAATAACTTCATTCTGGCCCCAAAGATTCCCCAAGAGGTGAAAACGCGATAAAGCCCCTTCACAACCTGTGAGAAATATAACGCACTTACAAACACAAGTATACAAGCACAAACAAGCATACACTCACAAACATACATGCTTATACAAACATACACATGCATACTACTATTCAATAATTATCGTTGTTGCTTAAATGCATTTTAATTACTATAGATTTATATCGCATTTTGTCGAGAATACGTCTTTAAAATTGCTTCCATAGTGGGAGGCAATTAAAAAAAAACACAACGAATGGTAACGAAATCGAGGGATACAATTTGGTGTTGCAGCTACATAACTATCATCTCTCTCCAAAATTCAATTACATCACTAGATAGCTAAGGGATCAAAGAATTTATTACGCTAAGTGAAGACTGTAACTCATCACACGCGGGGGAAGGGGTAGCTCCACCATTTTGAGGTAATTTTGCTGCGTATCGAGATTCTCATTTAGTATAACTTTTGACTCGGAGAAGCTACGACGTTCGTTTTAGTTTCAATCGATAGCTCACATCAAAATCTATCGATAGTATATAAAACATTGGTGTAAAATGGTGACAATGAATATAATAGGTGTTAAAATAAAAAAAGCATTACCAAAAATATATAATGTTGGTCTATACGCGTCAAAAACCCAAGTCCAAATACAGAAATCGTCGAGCATCTACAGTGTGACAGAAGTGCATTGGAGTCGGAGGTTCTGCTTGTAAGACAAAATTTAGCAGTCAGCGAAACTTGGATGGAAGATTCCCTGCCAGTGAATGTGCCTGGTTTTGATCTGAGATCATCTTATAATACTGCTAAACGCAGACGAATTGCAACTACATCATATGTGGTGGTATCATCAACATCAAATCGCAAAGCCGGCGGAGTCGCCATATATCACAACATCAATAACTTCACTGATTGTAATCGATGTAACATTGACATTTCGGAAATTAACTTGGGAATGAAAGACGCAAAGGCTGGTGATGTCTGTTTATTAAACGTAAAGGTCAATGGCCTCTTCAAATTTATATTCGGGAGTGTGTACATCCATTCGCGCACAGCGTTAGCAGAAATTAAACTCTTTATGTTACGCGATCGCTATTAAAATATTCCAAAAACATCGCTAAAATGATACCCGATTACGATCCTGGTCTTAGTAGGCCAATTATGATAGTCAGAGACTTTAATATTGATGTCTCACTAGACCGTTCATTGCCAGCTTCATGCTCAGCGAGTTCAATTTGTCTTGCATCGAAACTTCTCCAACAACATTTGGTAATACCCGTATTGATTTAACATTTACCAGAAATCTCGATGTATCCTTTATGCCGTTTTTATCGTACTTTTCTTATCATAGACCTATAACTAATAGTTATATTATAACACAGTAATCATTTGTTTACTTGATTTCTTTCCTGGACCCGTAGGGAAAAAAAAAATAGTATGGAAACCCGGTGAACTTCTTAGTGTTCAAACATGATTATGACAACTAAATAATATTTTACATAAAAAATATTACCGGTTGCGCGACGTATTCACGTACAACATACGGCCGTGTCCATGACACAGCCACACCCTCTTCTTTCGAGTTAAATGCAAAATGGCTCAGTTATTAAAAAGCCAGATTCATTTAAAATTTTCAAAAGTATTAATCATTTCTGATCACATAAAATGTAGAATGTTTACAACGTGGAAAACTTTTAATCAACTGTGGAGAAAGCATTTTTAGATGCAGAATTGTTTTCATATCTTTTAAAGACAACTTCCAATTTTATGAAAACATTGGTCAAGTATACATTTAGAAAATGTTTAATTTTAATTGAAAGATATTATATATTGAAGACCATTATTTAAAATCGAATTAAGAAAGGAGAAATAGGAATATTTTACATAAAATATTCGAAATTCTATCTATTTAGGAACAAAATCATCACTGGCGATAAGAGATGATGAGATACCATCTTAGGCCGTTGTCATCACTTGACCGTGAATCAAAATTACGAAATCAATCGCTAATATAGCGATATAATTATAACCTTAAAGGTAACCTGTCCTAAGAGTGTTAATGCATATTTTTCTGTAATTTTTTCGATTTCTTATAAACCGGCACATTTTAATGAGAGATGGAATTAATTTGATAACGGGGGTAATTGCGCCAAGTTCTGCTTGGCGTGATAAGGATCATGCCAAGCAGCACTTCTTGTTGCTGGATTGAAATCCAATATGGCGTCCTAGCGGTAATTTAATGATACACAATAATTTAAAAGAATCGTTTTGAAATACATTGTGAAATGTATTTAAAATAAAGGATATATATAGGAAGAGACTGATAGTAAACTAGATCAATAAATAAATAATAATATTATCTAATAAAAAGTAGTATGTAGTATAATAGTATTATAAGCAGCATATAATAATCTGAAAATATTATTTTATCGTAATTATATATAATATTCATATAGTACGATTTTATAACGGTTATTAGAAATAATAATCATATAATATAATTAAATAGTAATTATTAAAAAGAATAATCGTCGAATTGTAAAAAAATAAAAATAATGCATAAGAGAACTCGTAAGACAACTATTTCCATAAAGGAATGCTAAAAGAAACTATTATAAATAACGAATATTATAGGATTATTACCCGTAGTAATAATTGCATTTTTTTTCATTATGAATAAAATAATTACATATAATGTATGTTAAAAGTAATTTAGAATATCAGTTACATAGTAGTGAAAGCTTGCAATATGAAACTTGCATTGTAAGTTCCTTCAACGAATTTCATTGAACAAAGAACGTAAAAAAAACATTTTTAAAAAGAAAATAAACGATTTATAGCGATAATTAAAAGCACAACACTTATTCTTTTAAGAAATAAATATTCTAGTACTCACTCATTTTAGAAATATCCATATTCGAAAATAGAGAATTAAACAGAAGACGCAAGCAATAGAAAAATTATACTGAAAATGTTTAAATTCTAACAGAAATAAGAAATTTTTATTAATATCGTCTGAAAGTAAAGGGTTACAGCGGGAAAAAACGAATTAAAGTTATTTCTAATATACGTTATCCCCATGGCAACCACATCGACAGACGATAAAAATATTACGGTAACCATATTGTAATATTATCGCCCATCTTGGCGAACATAAACAACAGCTTGGCGCTACTACCCCCGATATCAAATTAGCACGAAATGTATTTTTAAAGCATGAAATACGAAGACAATAAAAATAAATTTTGTGTGCAATATAAATTGACATGTTGGCTTTGGCAACTTTGTTGAATGTTATGCGCAAATTAAAATTATAAATAATTGAACAATGAAAATAACCCAAAAAACAGAGTGGATACTTGCAAAAAAAAAACCCAAAATGATTGCTAAAAAATGTTTTATACGCAGAAATTTCAAGGAAAGTATTTATAGAAATATGACTGCTGTGAAGTTCATAAAACATGTTTACATTAAGGAATTGAAATTGACAAAGAATAAAAAAGTAAGGAAGGAAAAAGGGTACTAAGGCTGCTGATGAAAGGATAAATTAATGATACAAGAAAGCCACCCGAATGAGAGTGAGTGAATGTAGAATTTAATGACGCAGAGCTGGTTTTGGCTAAACCGGCTCAAGTGTAGCATGGGGGGGGGGCCCACTTTGGATTTGGCGATTTTTATCTAAATGTCATGGTGAGAAATAGAATTCATTCTAAAATAAATAATAAATTCCGAAAAAAGTACCTTGGCAACCACTTTTAGTCGCCAAAAAAAAAAAAAGACTGTGCCAAGTGCCCTACACTTTAACCAGCTAAACCTTGCCAAACAATTGCTAAAATATTAAAATTCTTCAAAAATATATAAATATATTTGTATCAATCTCACCCAAAATCATCAGAAATATTTTAAAAATCTGTGTTTTTATAAATTCAAGAACACACAATAAAGTTTTCAAAATTCAGACCTAAAGCTAGAACTCCAAGAATTTTTTTTTTTTTTAAATCTATAGCGACATCAGAAAATAATTTGGTAGGCTAAAAAATATACTGATTAAACAGATGAACAGTCCAAACAGATTATTTGCTCTGAGGAAAGCAAAATATCCTTATCTGGAAATTATAATGAAAATCATATGTATGTAGATCAGGAAGGAGTTGCATCCAAGTTGTATAGTCTAATGTCAAGAATCTTACTAACATAAAGATATAGGCATGTAGTGTTCAGAAGGTAGTGTAGAATGTGTACAGGTAATTGAGAGTATGCTGAATGTCAGATTACTGAAATATACAGATATAATCTGGAATCAAAACGGGTGCCTTCTATAAGAGTATTACATCCTAATAAGATAACATAAATTTTCCCTTTTACTACATAAAAAAATGTATAAAGAATAATTTAATTTAAAAAAACAATAGAGCCTACAAATGCATTTTGGGACACTATGTAACCACAAAAGAGCAAGCATTTATCAGCTACATGAGAAGTTGCTGCAATATTTTAATTAAGAATATAGGATACCCAACTAAATATATACGATACACATTCTGAAAATTAAAGCTTAGCTTTTTTAAACATAAAAGGTAATTGAATTTTTGTCTGTTTAATTCAATTCAACATTAAATTTACTTCTAAATATTCTGTTTGCAAAATCTGTTCTTAGCAAATCGTTAATCGATAAAAGAATCATGTTTGTGAAACTTCTAGTCTGTATGTCCAGATCTTGTAATAGGAGACTAAGCTGCTTTCATCCTTTTCCATACAGTTATTTAACATATTATGGTGATAATAGCTCTATTTAGTGCCAACACAGGTTTGTATAACACTAACGGTGAATATTTCATTTGGTATTATGAAAAATAGAGTATCTATTATTTAATAAAAGAAATACTGAAGATATATTTGAAGGATACAAAAATTAACAATATGGGAAAGACAACTAAAATAGGTACAAAAATTCCTAATGATACTAATATATTGTTTAAAAAATATTTTAGCATGAAATATAATTTCTTTACCTTGTCAGTAACTTGCAGTTGAAGAGGTATTAAATTACATGTATTCTAAAAGCACATCTTTAATATTTTTAAGTGCAGTCATGTATCAGCGATGTACATTTAAATTACCATTATTTGTGAACAAAAATTACTTTGCCTGATCATTAGCATTTAAAGCAAGGTGACAGACCTCAATTTTGAACCATAGTGAAGTCACAAAGATGATATCTGAGCTAACACCCCACACTCCAAACTTCCACATAATGCCAGGACTTTAAGCTTCATCAGATTCAATATATATCAACCATCTATATGCCAAATCTTGTAGACAAGACTTTAATCCACAAAAGCAATGGCGGGAAGTTCAAAAGGTGCGATCACTTGGTTACAGCAATTATTAAAATTGCATTGTAAATACAAATAATCAACTTTTCAAAAATTATTTCTTTCTATCTGTCTACACACTCATTTAATCACTTAGTTATAATATAAATAAGTAAATTTAACAATGAGTTTGTTTTCACATGTTTTTTGATAATATTTTGGAAAATACAAAATCACTTCTTGCAGCACTACTTTTTTACTACAAATTCCTTGGATCAATAAAATCATAAAAGAAATGCTAATTAATAATTCAAATTAATGAAAAACATATGAACTTATACTTATCTAACTTCACCATCTTTCAAAAATATACATATTACAAAAATTGATAAATAACATATTAGTTGTGTTTGAAATGTGTAAGAAGTTCAACAATTTTCAAATGTTTAGCGATAGATGTATATGTTATGGCCAAAGCCCGAAGATCGCAAATTGGCTGGCCAATTTCCGTTTTGTCCAAAGTCAGAAGTACTTGCAATTAATGTAGTATATTCTACTTTAGCTGGCGATTTTGTGAAGTGGCTGGGAATCTTTAGCACAAAGCCCAATGTGATATTGGTAGATTGACCGGAATTACATTTTGTCTGATTTTGATAGGAATGGAAGAATTGCAGTTTTAAAATGGATGGAAATTTTTCTCGCTTCCATTCTTCAGTGTCTGCATGATGGATTGAAGCATTTATCATTTTAAATTAATATATTTTTAATTAATAGTAACTTCGAATGATCAAAATGGATTCCACTGATGATTTCCCATCTTTCTGTACCTTTGGTGTGTTTCTGCTTTCAGTGGTTCGTGAAAAGATAGCCTCAAATAGATATACATGTTTGTTTACTCTTGAATTTTAGTATTATTGATGACTGTTTTAGTTTCGACTCTAGTTTTCTGAATGCTATAACAGCATGCCTGCTATTTTTTTTAATCTTTCCTGAAAAAGGTTTTCTAAGTAAAGAATTATTACAAATTATCTTAGAACTTGTTTTGCAAAATATCAGTTAGCCGAGCTACTGCAAATGACAGGCGTACATTGAGCCCTTTGCCACCATGAATTTCGTGGGTCTTGATCTGATTCAGACAGGTGGCATTAGCAACATCTCGGTTATTGGATTTATCAATACTTTCAATAGAAACAGAAGAACTTGAAAAACTAAAGTGGTTATCCATAAAAAAAAAATTGAGAAAAGTATCTAATAAACAATTAGGCTTATCTTTATATAATAATGATTTTCAATGCATATGTCTATGTAAACTTTTGACACTTTTAAGCAAATTTTAGTAGAGCAATCATTTTTATTTATTTTTCAAAAAGGGGGCCCCCGAGAAATTTTGGTACAGCGCACACTCAGTGCTAGGCTACGCCAGTGGCTCAAAGGTATAATTTAAGTGAAGATCACAAAAGTGGTGATTGATTGGTAGAATCGAAAGGAGTAAAACACAAATGGAGGTCATCTAAGATTTGAATATCCCTTAAAGTGCTGTATAAAGAGTTGGGAGTCGCTTTTTAAGCACTGAATCAGTTAACAGACAGCATCGGTAAGAGCCACAATAAGTAAAAAAAAAAGTTTAACCTAATGATTAAAAAATTTCATTATAAAACAATTTTGTAACATTTTCTCAATAAATCAAATTAATTTTGCATCAAAAAAATTTATAAATGGCTTTATTTACAATTCTTTGATTTATATACATCATTTTCATTTTTTAAAATGTTCATGCTAATATGTTAGAACACTTTTGATATGCCAAATTATTATTAAATCGCAAAATAGATTTCATTGATGTCCCTGGCCCACATTCATAAACACTGGGAAAGCTCGTTCCTTGCTTTCTTTCAAAAAGTGCATGCATTATTTGTTCCCATCGAACAGGATTGCACAGTTGGTCAGCTAACTTTTTACGTATTTGCTCAACACTAATATAGGGAAAACCATCTACATTTGCATGAACAGGAATAAGAGGAATCTCAAAAGGAGTAGCATTCAAAGCTTTCTCTAAAACTTTTTTTGCTGGTTTCATAGCTTTGGTGTGAAATGCACCACTTACAGGCAAATACTTGAATTTTTTTATTCCATATTTAGCAGCATTTGATTCTAAATATTTAAGAGCCTGAAAGAGAGAGAGAAAAAATTACTATTTTAAACTTATTAGCTACAACTTAATACATAAATATCTTTTCCGAGATATATAATTCATTAAAATATAGAAATCTCTAAAATAAACATCTTAAATATAAATTTTAATTTTTTAAAATAAAAATAAATTAACAATTAAGAAGTTTGTTAATTGAAAATAGCTTCTATAGAAATTTTAGTAATAATGTATTACTAGCTAGGCCTACAGGGACACACCCAAACTCAGATAGATGGACTGCACCAAAAAACAATTAGATATCTTAAACATTAAAAGAAATATTAGATATCTTAAACATTAAAAGAAATTAGATATCTTAAACATTGAGAATTGGAAGACTGTCGCTAATAAAAGATTTCTTAGAAGGAAATACTTAGGGAGGTCACGGTCCAATTGTGGCTGTTGAGAGCCACTAAAGAAAAAGTAATACTGTACCAAAGTACTTCTTTTAATTGCATGTAATGAGAAGCATTTAACTTTAAATGAGGAAAAAAAAATTGAATGTTTTTAGCAACTATGAGGCTTTAAAAATAAATAAAGATAGGGAATAGAGAGAAGATTGAGGAATGTATGTTTAAGATCCTAATGCAATTGTACAAATTTTTCCCTGCTAACAGAAACAGATAATCACTGACAGATCACCAAAAAAAAATTCTTATGGATAATAGTCAGATATTTTTTAAATGCATTCTTATAATGGAAAAGCCAGATGCTTGAAATATATAAAAAGAGGTGAAAATAACATGTGAAACAACATTTGATAGATGAGACAAGTTTCATAAAAGTTGACTTTTAAATTTCTTCAAAAGCAACTATTTAACCCTTTGACGGTTAGGGAAATGAGCAGTTTTCATTTACTTAATTTGCGCAGTAGTTGAAAGTGGCATCTGTTTTCCTCCACCATTTTTCCGAAAATATCACCCTTCTCTGGCGATGCCATAGATAGCTTGCCTCACGCATTTTAAAAATTTCTTAAAGTATTTGTTGTACATAAATAACAGTTTTTACGTACTTTAAAATAATTAATATAAATGATAATTATTAAATAGTAAATTATAAATGATTATAAATAATAATAGTTAATTTTAAATATAAGACAAATATTAAATTGAAAGGATTAAATAAATACATCTTGAATCGTCTTCCTAGCTTGATATACTTTGAACAAAGTCTTCCACAGACTCAAAATTTGATAAACTTTCTGTATCACAATCATAATCATCATTATAATTATCTAATTTTTGCTTAACAAACACCCTAAAAAACGCACCAAAATACGCATAAAAAGAACAAGGTAAAAAAAGAAATTCCCTCTTTATTATGAAAAGAAATTCATGAAACCTGTACTGCTATCTGTAGACAGTAAAACTAACTAAATTTTGTAAGTAGGATTCATTTGTAACATAATCATAATGAAGAATGAGTGCAGCTCATCAGCGCGCATTGGGGAAAAATTTCACTACACGAGTAGTGCTCGTTTCTAATCATTTCGGTCGAAATCTTGCTCCCAAGCGCAACTTATTTGCGCGCATTATGAAGCATGATTCGATTGCGAGCTGAACTTGTTCATAACCATCAAAGGGTTAAACATTAAAATTAACCAAAACAAAGATAAATAATGCTACCTTTCTTAAATCTATAAAAAAACTCAGCTGTATTTTAAGAAATAACACCTTATAAGACTTCAAATATTGAGATATTTTGTATTTGCATGCTGAGATATATAAGTGTTCAGCAACAGATTATCTGTATACAAATTGTAAAAATCCTGATTAAATTCAATAAATTAGAAGGAATTTTTAGGCATTGGTAAAATGATATTTTAACCAATAGATTCTAATAATTTTTTTCTAATTAAAAAATGTTCATATTTAATTTTTGGGCGCCTGATTTAAGTAAAAAAATTTTAAGCTGAACTTTTAAAAAAGATTTTTAAATAAAGTCAAAGACTGTATATTTAGTTATGCATACAATATTTTGATTCAATTCTTTTTTACAATTGATGTTAAATCTGAGATTAGTTATTGCTTATAATTATTAGAAGTTAAGAAAGTATGCAGTTATAATATGTTGACTTTGAATTCATAAAATAATAATTCAGATGATTTTACCAAATATAACAAGATTTTTAAAATAGCCTTTTCCCCTTGTGCTTGAAAATACCTTTGAAAAATAAATAATCTGAATAATTTGTTTTTAATTGAGGAATGATTTCTTTATAATTCACCTTTAATTCTCTTAATATTAAATTTGAAAGATATTGCAGCATAAAAAAATTACCTATTACTGTTTAAAATTACTTTACTAATTCAAAAAATTTTTTTCTAATAAATTATTCTCCAGAATATTTAATTTATTTTTGTTAAAAATTATCAAAAATAAGAGCTTTTTTTCATAATAAAACAAAAACTTATTTAGAAAACATGCATTTACCTCTAAGTGGCCTGAAATAACTTTGCAATCAGGAAATAAATAGATTGCAACTTTACACTCTGCATTAAATATTGTTTGCTCTTCACACCATCTCTGAGCTTCCATACAAGCTTGTTTGATTTTTGCCCATGGTTGCAGAAAAACTGTCATCATACCTGTAGGTTCAAGGTCCGATGCAGCTTGCATTGCTTCACCACGAATTTTAAGCAATCTAACAGCTGTAAAAAAATTTTTTTAATGAATATATTTGAAAATTTCAATTTTAATTTATGCAAAAACTAATACTTGAAATAATTTAAAAAACTATTAGCTTAATATGAGCTTCAACATATGCTGATGTTTCATTGTGTTTCATTTTTACAGAGGAGAGTGTTATCTTTATTGAATGAATGCTGTAGAAGAGCCATTAAAAAACAAGAATATCATTCAAATGGATAGGACACACAACTTGTTCTCCTTTATGTTTCATGGAACATGTAAAGTATATTTTGGAGAAATGCTTTTCTGCAGGAAAAGCATTTCTCCAAATAAATATCTATAATATCTATATCTATATCTAATATATCTAGCTGCATAGTGCTACATCTGATACTTTATGTTGTCCGTGGAAATCACAGGATGAGTAGCGAGAGGGTAAATGAATTCACATTAAGAATTTCCCAATAACTCTTTACATTATAAAGGAATAACAAGGTCTCTAAATCATTCCTGTTAAAGACATTATAGCCTTTATTGAGAGACATTAAACTATTATTTACAATGTAGGGCAGACATTCATTTGTGTAATGTCACTCTCAACTTTATCATGAATCCATGTGATATAAATTACAATGATTTTTTCTACCATCTGTTTTTCTTCCTCTGTTCAGCATTTAATAGCCTTTAAATGCATGATTCCTATGTTTCACAGTTGATTTTTTTTAGTTACATAATAAAAAAAATAAACTCATTTACTTATTTTAACATTTAGCATACCTCACCAAATGGATTATTATCAATTTGTATATATGTACTAAAACTAAAAATTCTCAAATTTGAGTCATGAGGAGTTCTTTTCTATTTTATAGCTCATTATACTCTGAATTATACCACTTTGTTTCTTCTTTCCAATGAGTAAATTGAAAATAGTATGAATACAGCATTGTTGTTTTTGTAATTGATTTCCATGATACATTTTTTGAATCCTAAGAGCTGTTTAAATACAAAAATAATAGTAATGTTACTTTCTTAATACTCCGTTACAATAAGAAATGACACTGTAAAAATAATTTGAATGAGCAACAGAGAGGCATAATATTCATTGGTATAAGAGCTTTGAAGAAAAATTGGTCATAAAATATCCATTAGTATAAAAGTATTTAAAATATTTTTCTGCTTTTTAAAAGTATATTTTTAGGAATGATTTTTTCGAAATATAGGTTTCCACACAGCGATCCTTTAAAATTTTAATATTCTTGGTTCACTGTAGCTTTTATTTCAAAAAAGAAATAGAGAATTTTACAACTGGAATATTAATGAGGACCGATAAGAAATTAATAACTTGTCTGAAATTATTACATTAACAGACATGCAATAAAATCTGATATAATGCTGATTCCCATAAAACTGAACTTTATATACATCACTGATAATTGATAATAAACTGCAATTATCAAGCTTTCTGGGAATAAAAACTAAAAATGTTATACAGAAAAATAAATTAATTCATCCTTTCAAAATATCTGATTATACTTGATTTTAAATTAACAAATAGGGAAATGCCTTCTGTAATTTTCATTAAGAATTTAAAGGCTTTTTTAATGCACACAATAAATATATAAATTCATTATAAAAAGATCATAAAAGTTTGAGACAAAAAATTTCACACAGAACTGCAAGTATTGAAAAAACAATTATTATTAAATATATATATATATATATAAAACATGATTAACAAAATATTTATCCTAGTTTACAGCAAGCTTAATTGGAATTCATATAAATTAACAAGATATAATTTAAATTCATAGAGCTAATCAACATTTCAAGAGCAAAACATTTTTTGAAACAGAAAAATATTTCATGTATTAAAATAGATTTTAGACAGACCTCTTTCAAATTCAACTGCCCCAGCAAAAACTAATGCACTATATTCTCCAACACTAAAACCAGCAGTGGCAACACAATTATTTATATCCTGAAATTTTAAAGGGAAAAAAAATTATATAGTTAAATTTTTATTTTTTCAATAAAACATGAAAATAAATTAATTAAAAAATCCATTACATCACATAAAATTTGCATTAGAAAATGGCATTTTATGAATTTTAAAAAATATTTTACTTTTTTATACATATACTAGCTTTTACTCACAACTTTGCTCACTTTGATGCATTTAAATAACTGTCAGTCATAATCATTATTATTTGAAAGTAAATAAAGTAATATATTTTTTTAATGCTTGACTGGGATCATTAAAATTTTAAAACTGAGCTTAGTTTAAAAACTGAAAACATTTATTATAATTATTAAAAATTCAATAACTTAAAACTATAAATATTTTAAAAAGTTGAAAGTATCTATGTTTAATAAATAATTCCTCTTTAAAAGAGCTCAAAACAGAATATTATTTTAGGATGCTACTGTATACTATGTATTATATGTTCTTCCATCAGGTGCAAATATGTGAACATTTCAGGCATTGGACACATGCGAACAGGTAGTGGGCCATAAGAAAAGCATGGCTTTTCCAAATGCACCCCTTCTACCTGCAATGTTTGCCCTAGCGCTTTGTTAATAGTAACAGCAAAACTTAGTTTGATTGGAAATTGAACTCATTTGAATTGAAATGGTAGGTCAGTGAGGATAATTGGAATTCAAGGTATGATAACACTTTCTCTTTTCCCAACACCTATTAAAATAGTGGCACTTAGTATATTCTGCATCAATTTTGTGATTTGAAGGATCTTTCCATTACATAGTCAAAGAGCATCGAGATTTCACAAAAGCATAATTGGTACATTTAGTTTTAATTGAAAATTATGTGAGGGTATACCCGAAAGTTCAAGCAAATTTAAGAATTCCATCAGATATGAAGTACTTTGTTCTGTAACCATGATTGTATCTATTGATAAATATTCCTTCATCTCCCCCTGCAAGTCTTTTAAAATTTCAGTGTTCATTTTATTGACAATGTCATTTTTAGGTGCCAATATTGATCTTCTGCACAACCACTGATTACAATTTAAATTTTGTAGCAAGCCCAGGTAACTTGAGCAATAAGATCTGCATCATTTTCTAGTAAATTACAAAATTCTATGGAAAGTAAAATATAACCTTCAACATCAGCGTCCAAACATCCATAATCAATTTTCAACAGTGTCTCTTCATAATGTCCTGAATTTATGTCATAATGAAGATGCATTCTCATACTCGCTTACAGACTGAATTTTTCAACTTTCACCCATAAGCTTGATGATTTAATATAGGCTCTGATTTCCTCTGCCGGTGTACTCCTCTGGATTACCGAGGGTTGTCAGAAATCAACCAATAACACTACCATTCCCCCATAACATCTGTACTCTTTTGTAAATCCTGAAGAGAGTCCAATTTAACATTTCTATAGCTTTATTGAGACATTGTACTTTCGTCCCACACTAAAAGCTAACATTGTCAAAGCATTCTGCCTTGAGAGCTATTTTTGCTTAAATTGCAGATGGGTGAACAGTAATTTTAAAACAGAACACGCAGTGTAGCCGCCGGTCAGTGATGTTGCAGCTATACCGGAAGAAACCACAGCAACTGCTATCTTCTGGTTTTTTTCTGAAGGACATTAATAAGTTTAGCAAAAACGTTTCTGGTTTCCGTCAAACAAAGAGAGTGCTCTACTGCCAGATTCTACTTTGCGTAATATTTGATGGAAAACGTGACTTTGTTCTAGAGTTAATTGAGGGATTAATTCTGTTACTTGATGTTGTAATGCTACAAAATCGTAGTCTATTTCTCAAGCAATTTCATTATCGAAGTCATTTCTGTTAACTCGGCGCGGACTAATCATTCCAAAATTATGTAGCTTCTTCCCAACCATTATGAAAACCTTATTTTCAATTATTATTAGTTTCGTTGTAAATGTGTTCATTGAAGTCATATCTGCACGTACTTTCCGCAATCGTCACAAAATATCTTCTGCCATGTACTCTTTGTATTTACCCCAAAAAGTTTGAGGATTAGAAAGACCGCAAGATGATATAAGTATTGCGTAAAGTTCCCTAATTTTATTTGATGAATAGCACTGTATGGCTTCCTCCATAGTATTAACTAGTATACCTTTGTGGTAATATCTCCATATAAAATATCCAGGTTCAGTATAAGTGAAAAATTCTGTACAAAACATGGCCTTATATTGAAATTATTTTTTAAAAAAATGATGAATTCAAAGTATTAAGTATTCGATAAATCAAAATTTTTTATGAAACTGTCATTTAATATTACCACAGAGCTTTCAATATTATACAATTTGCTAAAACTTTACATCATTTCTCTATTTTAAAAGTGAGAGAAAATTTGTATAAAAATTTCTAGGATTGTCGGAACAGTTTTTTAGCCAACTTGGTGATATTTCTCAAAATTTGACATTTAATAAATATAATGTAATAAACATTTGGCATTTAATAAGAAAACAATTTAAAAACTACTCTTAGTAAAGATGTTACATTACAATATGTTTCAGTTATTTGTTACAAATATGAGAAAATTTTTATTAAAATTTCCGGTATTGACAAAATGTATAATCTTGCGACAATTTGGCGGGTTATGAATTGCTTGCATTGTTATAACGTTATTGTTATGCCCTGCGGTTGCACCCTTGTAGTTCCCATTCCCATAGAAATATGGGAATAAAATACACCCTATGTTACTCACTAATAATGTAACTTTCCATTGGTGAAAGAATTTTTAAAATCAGTTTAGTGGTTTAGGCGTGAAAGCGTAACAAACAAACTCACATTTGCATTTATAATATTATTAGGATATCATCATTATATCGTGCAAGACAGCCCCTCGTTCTCCAAGTTTTCTCATTTATAATCTTAAAGTCTGATTCCACTGAGTCTATCCATCTCAGCCTCGGTCTTCCATGTTTCTGAATCCCAGGGACTTTGAACAGCAGTATCTTTTTTACAACATTATCATCTGGCATTCAAATTATATAAGCCATCCAATTCATTCTATTTATTTGTATGTGTTTAATGATGTCAGGTTGTTTATATAAAGTCTATATAATTCAAAATTCTATCTTCAGTAGATACAATATATATATGCAATGCCTCAAATTAATATTTACTCAAAATTCGAACCTTAATTATTTTAATATGTAATTCATAAATCTGCATATCTTATTTCAAAATGCATAATTTCATCTTTTTCTAAAGCATTAAACATTACTTTGATAGATTTATTAGTGATTTCTTGTTAAAAAGATTAGACCTTGAATGTTTGAAATATTTTTTGGCGATTCCTAGTAAAAGAATATCATAATAGCTTACACTTTTCCCAAACAATGATGTAATTTCTAACATTTGTAGATAAAACATTTGCATGAATCATCTTCTCAGATGACTCATACAAATGTTTCATCTACAGTATATCGACAGTTATAGCAGCATAACCTTTTTTGCATTGCAAATGGAACTAATTTGAAAACAGGAGTAATGGCGCCAAGTGCTGCTTGGCGTGATAAGGATCATGGACATTTTTAAAACGAAAATAAACGATTTATAGCGATAATTAAAAGCACAACACTTTTTCTTTTAAGAAATAAATATTCTAGTACTCACTCATTTTAGAAATATCCATATTCAAAAAAATAGCCCAGAATTAAACAGAAGATGCAAACAATATAAAAATTACACAGAAAATGTTTAAATTCTTAAGGAAATTGTCTGAAATCAAAGGGTTACAGCGGGAAAAAACGAATAAAAGTTATTTCTAATACACGTTATCCCCATGGCAACCACATTGACAGACGATAAAAATATTAAGGTAGCCATATTGTAATATTATCGCCCATCTTGGCGAACATAAACAACAGCTTGGTGCTACTACCCCCGATATCAAATTAGCACCCTGAAATGTATGTGTACAACCCTCTTAAGTTTTTAAGTCATTTATTCGAAGTATTATCCCAGGCTTTTGGGAAAAAATACAGCATATTTCTAGAATAACCTTTTAAGTTCATTAGGTATGTCATTTCTTTTATACAAACAGTATTCTGATCTATATAGAAATCTAACTTTTTGTATGCTCATCTCTTTTCGATTTTTGAAGCTATCATTTTTATATCCTGAATATAATGCACACCCATAAATTTTGACCATATTTTTTGTTCAAAGTGAGCGTTATTTGCAGGATTTTACAATTTTGGTTTTTTACATTTTCTTGAAACAGCGGATTTTAAATTTTCAATTGCTGTGACCCCCCCCCCCCCCTTTATATATCAGCCTGACATTGCAGAACTTTGAGATTTTGAACAACCTTCCAAGACTCCCAACATATGGCAAGTGATTTAAAGGTTCCTCAATGATTTTAAGACTGCTTCTGCTACTTATACAGACATTTTTTTTCTCTTAAGAAAACAGTTCTTAATCATAGTATATCTGTTTCTACTATTTTTTTAAAAATATATTACATAGTAGTAATGGCTATGTAGTAGTAAACAATAAAAAAACTGAATTAATATTCTTGATTGAAATACATGTTCTATGAGTTTTTTCACTGTGGCAATTTAAAAATCTAGTCTAGGGTGGTACATCTTTTAATTTTTGCACAAAATCTTTCATAGTCTGTAAAAGAGAAATCTTAACATTAAATAGAAGACCTTAGTGGACCCATGAAAAGACACTGGGGACCCCCCAGAGGTCCAAAGACCACAGTTTAAGAAGCTGTGCCTTAAAGTATTCCTTCTAATAATTCAGAAAGGTTCATTAATATGGCTCAATGATCAGTTAACAAGGAATATGTTCAGCTAAGAAAAAATCAAAATATAGATTTGAGAGTTTCACACAAGAGAATAATTGATCATATTAGAAAGTCTAAGAAAAAGCATAGTTGTTCTGAGGATATCACAATTTAAGTATTATGCATTAAGTATTATTTAAGTACTTCATGCAACACACTGCATAAAATCAGTGATTCAAATGGGTTATCTTGCTCTTCCATTCATGCCATTAAAAAGTTTTATCCTCTTTTAGAGGAATACAAATCGAAACTATAGTAAAATTATCTACAAAAGATTCTTTTGTAAATTTAATTTTTTACAAACTGTAAACCTTTATAAGCTTAAAATATGTGATACATATTGCTAAATTGTGTTTGATTTAAATGGTACTTATGCATTATACTGCCGATCAATTTTACCTAATGCTGTTATTATTTTTAAGTAGCTTGAGAACAATTTTTCACTATTAGCTGAATATCGCAAAATGAAGCAACGTCTTTTGATTTAAAAAAATTGGTTGATGGTATAATACATAAGTTCCATTTTAATATACTAATTTTTATGACAAAATAAATATTAGTAATTTGGGAATCTACTTTGATCCTTACTGAAATAAATTACCAATTAGTACTCCATGTTTAATTTAAACTGATACTGTTTCCCCCAGCCTAAATAGGTTGGTAATATGTTTCACTATAAATTCATTTTTGACTCAGTCCTTTTTAAGAAGACAAATAATGTACCGTTTCTGTTTCTGCTCTTAATTTTTCAACTGCTGCTAATGAAGCAACCATTACAGCAACTTGTGAATGAACTGTCATGTTCAACATATCTTCTGGTCCATTGATGCACAAATCCAGCAAATCATATTTTAGTATTTCACTTGCACAATCAAACATTTCTTTTACTTGGGGATACTCTAAAAGTGATTTTGCCATTCCCACATATTGGGATCCCTACATAAAAAGAAAAACAAAATATGAATTTAGGTTCAGATGAATATATACCGGTTTATATATATATATACATACATCATACAATTAAAATAACAAACCTGACCAGGAAATAAAATAACGGAGGTAGTACTAGGATCGACTTGAGGACGAAAAGATTTATTTGATTGGAGTCTTTGATTTTTTGGATATACAGGAGTATGCCATTTGTCTGTTTCGGGATCTTTTTCTGCAAAGGAGGCAGAATTTTCAACTAAATGTTTTATATTAGATTTTGACACATCTTCCTTTGAATAGTTACGCTGAATCGTGCAATTGAAACGGCGATAACAAAAGTTATGTATTGCTTTAACAAATCGAACCTGATAACGACTAGTCATTCTTTAAAAATAGACTAAAAAGAAATTAACTGAGTTTTTTTTTTTTTTTTGCAGCTAATATTATTATTAAATTTTAAAATCTGCGAAAATTATAAGTTAATTTCGCCGCTCTTTAGATTGTTTGTAAATAAGACGTTCTAAAATTATTTCCTTTCAGTTGAAAGAGTCTCTGTGACGTCAGGTTCACCTGACGTCACAGTCACATGATACAAGACGTAAGCAAATAGCCATGTGCTTCATTCGACTGAATATTATGGCGACATTTTTGGATTTGCATCTACTTCATATAACAAAACGAAATTCTGTAATGTATTAAATTTCCAAAAGACATTTTGACTGAAATGTGAGTACTTTTTAATTATTTCATTTTGGATATTTTTTGTTTTTATCAAATACGCTGACGGTATTTTAAGTTTTAAAAAGAGT
>BMAV01025280.1:27979-72460 GCA_019973955.1 Trichonephila inaurata madagascariensis | reverse complement strand
TAAAATATAGTACTACAATATATTATCATGTAGTTTGGTACGTCATGAAAATATTCAGTTTTATCTGCAATACTTGAATTTAAAAGTCTAATTGCATTATCAGCTGAGGGTGATTTTTGGATACATCATTTTCAGTAGTGTTCCATCTCTTTAAAATATTGTTTCTCAACAAGAAAAAATTCATGATAAAGCTTCTAAGTTATATAAACAATTATTAAAACAAAAATTGGCCTAGAAATCAATCTTAATTAAGTAACTATGAGAATATAAAACATAATCAAGCAGAAATGCTTTTAGTAATGTTACCTGAAATAATTAACCATTTTATACTGCAAGAGTTGATTGTGCTGAAAAATATTTTTCATTCAATTTAAGAGTGGAAAATTGCTTTAAAATGAAACTGAAACCAAAAGCTAAGCTGTGGCCTTTAAATAGTATGATTTGTACCAATACATTGTGAAGCCTTTAAAGATATCTGTTATAAAGTACTAACATTTGGCGCTTTGATAGTCTATATCTAATTATCACCTATAAATGTTTGAAATTTATTTTTCATAAATCATTGTCTCCTTAGTTGGAAAAAAAATAGAAATGAATCATACTATGATATGGGATTATTTTTAGGAATTCTTTGAAACAAACTATTACACTATAGGGGAACATCCTAAGTTATTTTCGTGAAAATTTTTCCATATAGGAGCATACAAAATTTTTTTAAGATAGCTAGTTAAAATTAGTAATTACAATTTATTTAATATGCATCATTTATCAACATTTAATTTTAATATTACATAATTATAATACAAGTGAAGCATATGAAAATTTTATTTTTAACCAAGAAATTCATTGTAATTTATTAAGTGCATTTTTCATATTCTGATGAAAGACTATCAGTGACATTGCTTACTTTGTTTCGGCGAGAACCACGCCCTAATTAAAGTCTGCTGGAATTTTTCTCAAAAATTCGTTTACATCAGAGATTGTGATATTAGATTTCTTTTTAGAAGCATCAATATGTTCGCCAAAAATGATGCCAACTTGGCTATGCTTCCATTGAATCGCCATTTTTATGTAACGAACGGAATATTGCGATTTTAACAAAATAAATACAACAGAAAGTAATATTAACGAATTACACATTCAGAACTAATTATTTACACCATTTTTAGCGTTCAGTGCACAAAATTTGTGACAATATATATATGAAGTAAAAGCAACAAATAACTTGCAAAAAGAATAATATAGCTATACGAAGAGTAACAAAACAAAGTACGAGAGTGTTTTGTGTTAGGCGGGAAACAATTGAAAACAAATATCACTAGATCATAATGTCATGAATTTAGTCCATTGTAATATTTTACATGTTAAAACAAATAATATAAACAAAATTTATGTCAATTCCTTATCAGATCAAAGAAAATTTTTACTTTAGTTACTTTTTATTAAATATAAATTTGTATACACGTATGACGCAATCACAATATTAAGTGGCAAAAAAAATTTAGTTCAATAGAGCGTTGCATAATTATTTAAATCACAATGTGGCTGGCACTAATAAAAAAAAAAAATTACTGAACCTAAAAGTATACAAAAACACGAAGCTAAAGAATAGAAGAATAAAAACTAAACTTAAATCTAATACATTGACTAAAACTATACATATATTTAGTCACGAAAGAAAAACTAAAAGACTAGAAAATATATTAAAAATATTTAAAGTACTAAAAAGAATATATAAAATAATAATATTAGCAAATTCGAAAGTTAGCGCACAAGTGTGTAAAGTGATCGGCTGTTATTGTGTGTTTACTTGATCGCACATGAAAAATCACGTGATACAAGACCGATCGCAGCGCTCTCTAGTGATGAATCGAGCCCATTTAACCCAACAATTTTCAGTGGATATAATTTCATTGACCTTAGTTAAACTACTTAAAACAGCAAATATTTTCAGTGAAGTATGATGCAATCCAGGAAAATATGGAGAGGTTTCCTCTACGTAAAAAAAATATTTTCCCTCCAAAAATAATTAGAAAATTTATAGCTTTAAATATTTATTAGATTATAAAAAAAAAAATTTTAAAAAAAATTAACTATCCCATAAAAGAGTATTAGATTATCCTTTTCTTTTGTTTAAGATTCTAACCGATTTTCATAAGTTAATACACTTGCAGCAGCATTTATTGAACTCAACATTTTGCTAACTAGTATTGTATTGTAGTAAAGATGGACGCCATACTTTCGAATGGTAGAATTATGTTAAAGTAAGTAAATGGATTTTTTTATAAGAATCATGATATTTTTTTTCAAAACATTGTTAATTAATCCAAGTATATGAAATCCTTTGATATTAAGGAATTGATTTGTTATAATTTTTATCAAATTTGTTGTATCTGTTTACGCGATACAAAGGGTAGGAAGATCGCAAATAGAAATATTAATTCTTTATAAATACAACTATTTCCCAGATTTATTTATTGAAAATGGCCTAATGTATTATTTTTGAATGCACTCGTTTACCTCAAACAATAATCTCATATATTAAGTTTTGTAATAGAAAAATTTATTTTCAGAATATTTGTTTACAAGTCATATGAATTTTTTAAAACGATTATGTGTTAATTGTTTTTTGAATTATAAATGTAAGTGTTTCCATGCTTATTAATTACATGTATATTTAATATTTGGGGGGCTACGGCGGATATCCTACTTAAGGTTGTTTAGAAAATGAAAATGGGCTTCAACTTGTTGGTAAATTTGCGTTTTATCCATATCAAATAATACTGAAAAATAATTCACACAGCGTTTTTACTGGTTTTACATTTTTAAATTGAAAAAGGGAATTACTTTAAACCCATTAGATTTGACGAGTTTTTTCTGTGTTTTTGTCTTTTGCATGATCCATCGCCAAAAGCCCTCGTGTAGCTGAACAGTGCGACGTTAATATTCACTCACTGTCTTTTGAATGAACAACAAATGCAGTTATAAATAGGATTCTGTAGTATGTAAGGTTGGAATTTACTTTAGCCCACTCCTTGATGACAGAAGAAAATTACTCTCTATGGTTTAATTAAAGCTGTGTCAAATCCCTTTGGTACTTACATATTAGCATCACTGCAGAAAAATTTGTGCCACAACAATCACCCATGATATCAAAATAAAGGTTCTTGTGTGTCTTATTGAAAGAAAAATGATTCTTGTGGTGCAATTTTGGCTGTGGTAATGGTACTTAAGTACCATCTCATTTTTCAAGCATGTAACTTTTGCAGCACAAAAATAAGTGTTCAAGCAAGAACAATTTGACAAATGAAATGGCGTTTCATAAATTATGATTTGATTATTATGATATATGATTTTTATTAAAATAGTAGTCATGATGATTTGTGCTAATTAATTTAATCATAAGTATAAAATCAAATGCACTGTCTTTATTTAAATTTTTATTTATTTATTTTTTTGCCAGGAGATATATTGCTATCTGTTTTACAACATAGCGATTTAAAGACCTTGTTTATATCTTTTTGCTTCTGAAACACATTTGTACACCATTAAGGCAGTGTTTTATCTTTTATCTGAATAAAGCAAATAGTACAATTACTTGATTGTTTTATCATTGTGTTGTCCAATCCACAAAGTAAAAAGAAAGAAAGAGTTATAATCTTTCTTCTAAAATGAGAATGTAAATTTGGCACACATTTGACACCTTTCTGTTACTTTCTTTATGATAATTTATAAATATGGAAGAAATCTGTGTATTCTATTGTACCATAAAAAATTACATTTGATTAGAGTCACAGGCTTAAATTTCAAATTATGATTTGATACTTGATTTTACTTATTAATCAACTAAGTAATTGGGTTTAGGGTGCTAATTTGATATCTGGGGTAATAGCATCAAGTTGTTGTTTATGTTCGCCAAGATCAGCAATAACATTACAATAATGTTTACCTTAATATTTTTATCGTCTGTCAATGTGGTTGTGCCATGGGGATAACGTATGTTAGAAATAACTCTTATTGGTTTTTTCCCCGCTGTAACCCTATCAATTTTCAGGTGATTTTAATAAAAATTTCTAATTTCTGTAAAAATTTAACCATTTTCAGTGTAATTTTTCTATTGTTTGCGTCTTCCATTTAATACTCTGCTAATTTCGAATATGGATATTTCTAAAATGAGTGAGTACTAGAATATTTTTTTTAGAAGGATAAGTGTTGTGTTTTTAATTATCACTATAAATCATTTATTTTACGTTTTAAAAATGTTTTTTTTTTACATTCTTTATTTGATGAAATTCGTTGAAGGAACTTGCAGTGCAAGTTTCATATTGCAAGCTTTCACTATTTTGTAATTAGAATTCTTAATTTTAACAAGTTTGGGAAAGTTTATCACGATTGATAAACAATGGAACCTTCTACATAACTTCTCATTAAAAGACAGAATAGAATCTCAGATCCAGGCAGATTTCAAGTTGAGATTGATTTGATTCAGCCAGCCAAATTAGTTATAATTCTAAAAATAAGCTTTTGTGATGGAAGAATTCATATTGCCTTTCCTGTAAATTACCTATGATTAATCTTTGTAAATAGAACAATTAACTATCTTATTAATTTCTTTAGTCATCCTAAAGTATCCAGATCTTCAGCAAGATTTATCCCTAGTATAAAAGTTACTGAAAATTTAAACTGAAAAAACTAAACTGATATATTTTTGGGAAAACTGTTTATTCATGTAACATTTGAGTACAAATAAAATATTTTAGAGATATTTTTTTCTAAAGTATATAAAATGTCAAATAATTCTTATACTAACCCTGTGTCATGTTATTGGTGAAATATTTTAAAAATATATGAGAAATAAACAAAAATAATTTATTGAAAGTGAGTTTATGTATATGTTTTATTTATTTTATATAATTCATTTAGCCTGATTTATATTTTCAATTTTTTTTGTAGTGAATCTGAGTCGGATGAAGAAAAACCATCAGAAAAGTTGAAGATGACTGAATCTAGTGGAACTAAAAAGAAGAAAAAGAAGCACCACAAACACAAGCATAAGCATAAGCATTCATCACATAAAACTAAAAAAAGTAGCAGTGAAGTTCTAAACAAACATAAGCATCGTAGTCATGTGGATAAAAATGAGGTTAATAGCATGGAACTGGAAGAGCTTGAAAAACAGAAAGCCTTGATTGAAGCTAAACTTGCCAAAGTAGATGCAGGGGCACATCATCCTTTGGTTTCTGTTGACTATGGTAGTTCAGATGAAACTAGTCCTGCCAGAATAGCCATTACTATTCCAAACATAGACACTGAGTCTACTGTACGAACAATTTCATTAGAATCCAAGAAAGAATCATTTAGCCACCATAAGTATGAAGAAATTGATAAATACGATTCTAAAAAGAAGATTAGCCTGAAAGAGCACAAAAGTACAAAGGAAATTCGTGATCCAGAGAAACATATAAATAGTGCATTTAAGCGTAAAGTTAGCCGTGATGCTAGTGTTGAAAAGATTTTTCATAAAAGGTTTGGTTGATAAAATATCTTCTGGTTTTTATTTTATATCATGAAAATTATATTCCTTTATCTATGTTTGATGATTTTTTTAAGTATATCTTTATATATATATATAATGTATAAGAATAAAAAATGCTTTATATTTATTTCTTATAGAATTTGGTAATTAATCCCTGATAATTCTTATAAATTCTTTAATCAGCTTGAAACAAATAAAATCAGCTAGTGATGTAGTAAAAATTTAGGAGTGGAACAATATGAAAATATTATTTCCTGTTTTGTAATTCTAATTTGCTATTTCTTAATGTTATATTTATAAATTTCTGTTTTTACTTGAATACAATTTTCTCCTATCCCTTATGATTTCAGTAATTATAGTAATTAAAAGAAAATTCTTAAGTTAGAATTCACTGTGATGGGCTTGAAATAGTTTATTTTGAATATTGAAATTTAATTCTTTATTCACTGTATGTGGTTTTTTCCTTCAAGTTATTTAACTAGTAAAAAATGTTTATTTTTTATAGATTTAAGAAATAGCTAAATATTATAAAAATGTATTTAGTTCTTTCTTTTTAACTTATTGTGATAAAGTGATTTTAAATCATACTATTTAGAAGGAAAAGTTATTAAAATTATTTTTTAAATATTTTATTTTACTGACTGTTAAGAGTTTTTTCAAAGTATTTGTTCTTTACTTATAGAGAAAAAAGAGATACTATTGAAGATCAAAATCTGGATCGATCTCCTAGGTACAAAAGGTCATGTTCACCTGTGTCACGTCTTTCTTCTAGAAGAAGTCGATCACCAAGCCACCGGTATGATTCTAGAAGACCATCATCTCCTCATAGAAAGGCCCCTTCACCTTATCGCAGACTCTCATCATCATACAGAAGGCCTACATCCCCACTTCGAAGGCCATCACCATTACCACATAGACGATCTCCACCTAGACATCGTAGAAGTCCATCACCACGAGCTTCACATCATCGTCATTTAGAATATGGCAGAGGAGGATCTCGACAGAGGAGTCCTCGTAGTCCAGGTCTAGGACGTAGATCACTAGATCGATATAATTCAGATAGTAGAGCACCTTATCAAAGATCTGTTGGGCGTTTGTCACCTCCTCGAAGATTGGATTCTAGGCGTCCATCTCATGGTAGGGAAAGAATAAGGAGTCCTGAAAGAAATGGCAGATCGTACAGTCCAAGATTGTATCGAGATCGAAGGAGGTCACCTGATCGATCTTCAAGGATGCGAGCTCCTAAAGGAAGCCCTCATAGAAGATCAAAAATGTAAGCTTATATTTTTCATATTTGCAATTTGAAAATTCATCAATAATTACTCTTGTTCATGAATTAACCTTAAAATGAAAAATGTTTTTGAAAAAGAAATGTCTTATTAAATATTAAAAAGGACCACACACTATGAAATATATGGTCACAATATTGAGCTCATTGCCAGCCTTGTTTCCATCAAGGTAGTTCTAGTCTCGATTCCTCAAAAAAGCTGTCAACTCATGATTAACCTTGTTGCTTGAAAATGTTTGAAAATACTGATTTTCATTGCGAATATAATTCATGCATTGCTCCTAAATGCAATATCAATAAATAATCAATTAGTTCATATTAAAAATGATTTGTTTTTATCTAAAAGTTGCTTTATTAAAGTTAACTTGTAGTAGTTCAAACATTATATTTTGATCAAGTCTATCCAAATACAATATTTCTTTCTTTTTCAAATGGTGCTACAGATCAGTAGTTAACATTGTAGACCTAGTACATTCCTTGGGAGTTGATATCACTTTTTAGTGGGGCACCATATAGGTGGATACCAATTGCCACAGTGTAATTTTGCCTCCCAGTTTTCTCCCCAGAGAGAAGTACCTGAGCTCTGATGACATGAAGTTATGTGAGAACTTTTCAATTTTGCCAAGAGTACCCATGCTAAATTGGCGCACAAAGGGTCTTCAACGTGCTGCATAATCATATGACATACACTGTAAATTTTGTGCATCATGAAGATTTACAGACTTGTCGAACCTGCAAACTTAGTCGCACAAGGCAAGTACCTAACCAACTATGCCACCCAGCGGACTTCCAAATACAATATGAAAAATTGATTCAAAACGATTTATTAATTAGAGATTCATTTAATTCTCCTAATTAAACGCAATTAACACAAATTTAATCTAATCAATAAATAATATTTTATCGTAAGAATTGTATATTAAAAATGTATTCAAAGTATATACATTATTTTTAAAGGCTATTCTTAGGTACACACAACTGTTATAAAATGACATTCCACCAAATCCACTTGCTTGCAATAGCATTCAAAACAATTTGGATACTCTCATTAATAGATAGCACTATTAGCTAATAAAGTATAACAGCCCTGCTGAAAACTGCTTGCTGAATCGGATGATGTAAAAAAGTTTTAAAAATTTCCTCTTGGGTCACATAAACACAAATTTAATGCCTTGTTAAATAAAAAGTGATTGATTAATCAGTCTAAAAATTAAAATATTTCAAAACATACTTGTTGCTTTATTCAAAAGATAAAATGTCCATTTTGAGAATACAGCTTTAATTGTATAAGCTGTATAAGGCTTTGTACAAAAAAAACTGTATGCCTATCTCTTCTCCCAGAATTTTAATTTAAATTTTACGGCAGCATTAGAATTAACATAAAAGATATTAAGAGCAACTATATTTTTTTGAGTGTTGTGGTCAAGTATTTTATTTCATACTTTTTAGTGCAAATCAAGTTAATAGAAATAGCTTTTAGATGAAATTTTTTTTATGTATGTATTTTATTTAAATTTAAATGTTTAGGGTTTTCAAAATTAAGCAACGTTTAAAAACAACCTGTAACAAAAACAACTGAATTTTTTGAAAATTACAGAAGGATATATGTTGATGGGAATTTTATATAAACACTATTAAATGTAGTGTATAATGTGTTATACCAGCATATATGTAAAACTCAAAATCACGTACAAGCTGCAATAAGAAAATTTCTGTAGTCACCTGTTTCCAAGTTAAAAGGTGATAGGCCTTATCAATGAAATTGTTTTACTACAGTGGGGATTCAGTTATTTTGAAGCTTCACTAAAATTTTGAATGTATGAAGTTGTTTAAAAAATTTACTTACTAGGCAATATCTGAAAGAAATATTACAAAATTTGAAACAATGGGGGGGGGGGGGTTTGGGATTTAGCCTCGAAGATGATGAAAGTGTGGTGTAACTTGGATGAAGACAGAATGTCTCATTTTTTATGTTGCAGAAATTGTTATCTAATCTCATTCCACTGTTCGCAGGATTTATCAGGAGATTTTAAATGCTAGTATACCTATGAAGTATATCATGTGTGCAGAAGCTCATACCAGCTGATTTTAGAGGATAAGAAGCCCATATATTATAATTTTTTGATAATGTAAGCTTCAAAATAAATGGACAGGGAACATTTTGAGATTGAATGAGATTTACTTTTTTTTTTTATGTGATTAAGCTTGTACTATTGTCATATTTGGACTTCAGTACACCACTTGAAGTGTTTGTAAATTTTGTTACACTTTTTGCACATAAAATGGTAAGAAGTGGCTTTAGAGTTACATTCATTCCAGCTCTATATTTTTTTAAAGATGTGAGTATAGCAGGCCATATGATGTGTTTTGTATGAATTGTTAGAGCATCTAGGATTCTGGCTCTGCAGACATGTGTTTCAACAACAGTGTAGTTAACAATTATGATGTACAGTGACAATTTTGTGAAAACTTTCTTTACATTATTAAATTTTTTCTAGTGTATTCAAGATAATTTATTGGTTTATTTTAAAAGTTGCCTAAGTCCCCCCCCTCCATACTTCATTTTAACCTAATAGTTTTTATACATGGAGCTCCATCACACAAGCTCCATCACATGAAACAAGTGCTCCACTGCCATTTTACTGATAACACAAACACCAGCAGTCATTTTCCTAAGACTTGGTCTGGTAGATCACCAGATTTCAATCGATTAGATTTTTGAGTACTTAGCTATTATACTAGAGGCTCCCAAACTTTTTTATCTCATAGACCCCTTGCCATGTTTTTCGGTTTCGAGTAGACCCCTGCTTACCTAATATGGAATTTTTGCAAATTTATCAACTTAAATGTCTTTTTAGCAGCTGCTACTACTACTTATTTTAAAAGAATTAAATATCTAACTGTTGGAAAGTATAGCATTTAAAACTTTAGTAGTACATTTTAATGAATTAAATTAAAATTAAATTAATACATAAAGTAATTGAACAACCAACAAATGCTTTTACAGAGAGGGAGGAATCTGGTGCTTCAATAACAAGTTTTCGGCATTTAACAGGTTTATCGTCAGGTTTAACCCTAAATCTCCTTTTTTAGTAAGTGTCCAGTTTTTTTTTTTTTTGAGAGACAGATTGGCAAACTCACTGAAACTCCCTCTCACATGTAACAGGAATTAAAAACTTTCTCATAATCCATAATTCACTACAAATAACAGGTATGCATTTTTTAAAGCCTAAAATTGCTGACATCCGTTTACTAAACTTTATTTTTAAGATCTTCGTTAGGGCCTATTCTGATCAGTTCCTATTGTAATATGATTTTTTTTTTCAATGTCACTATATGAATTCTCCCATTGTCTACAGTTGTATTACTACAAAAAAAAAAGCAATCCCAAACCTAGTTTCAAAATTTGAGTAAAGGGCATTTAAATGTTGAACGTAGGGTAAAATGTCTTGACAGATTGTCTGTGACAAATTGAAAAAATTTAAGACATCAAATATTATATTTCTTTAGCTTAATTCTGGAAAGAAATGCTGAAATGGTCCTTGTCTTAATAAAACTTATGCTGTCACCTAGTAACCCCAAATTCACCTCACTAAATTTAGTAAACAAATAAGTTAAATTGGTAAAATCTGGCTTCCACAAGATCAAATTTTTTTTAAAGATTAAAGTCACAATCTGGTTTTATGAGAGCCACTATCATAGACCCCCATTTACACCTCATGGACCACTAAATTATTTTTTCACTGGCATAGATCCCTGGGGGGGGGGGCTATATAGACCACTTTGGGAATCACTGTATTATACCATCAACTAATTTCTTGTTAACCCCTTCTCTGTTTTACCTGTATGCCGTACATGCACTATGTTTGTGCCTCTAATGCTTTGCCCATAAGGTGTATGGGCTTTCTTGTTTGTACTGTTTTGCCCATATCTTTTCAATTTTTAATGTTAAATTAATCGTTTTAGATGGCAATAGTTTTTCCTTATAAGAGGCTCAGTAAATGTAATAAAAATCTGTTAAGTTGTTGGCACTTTTTATATTTACAGCCTTGAATGTAGCTTCCCTGTTAAGCATTCATGTTGGAAAAAGAGACAATTTACAAGAAAATACTATTATTTTTATTTAAGTTAAAATGCTTACAAAGATTAAAAATGTTAATTTTAATAACATTTTCCTATTTAGAATAGTGAAATTAATAAAAAAAATGCAATTTAATGTGACATTTTTTGGATCGAATTATGGAAAAAAATGAAACTGTTGAGGGGTTAAATTCCATGATATGCAGCCAGTAATAGAAAACCATTCCTGTTATTATTTCAAAGCTAAGATAATAATAACAATGGTAGCATTTGGCGATGTTTTTTGAAAAATAGAAATCTTTATTTGGCAAAATTGGTTGACAGTATTATATGTAAGTACTGATTTTTGGTTTGGGTGCTACCTCATATACTGGACTTATAATGCATCTCTTTCCGATCTCAAGAAAACACAGTACACCATGTGTTTAGCATATACTACTTTCAACCATAGAGTAATTATTTTATTCTTCTGGACAATAGCATTCTAAAAATGATTTGTCAACTTGAAATTGGTAAATTTTGTTGTTATTTGTAATGTTCTGTATAAAACACTTGTAATGGTACCTGTAAAAAACTTTTTTTTTTCAATAAAATCTCCACCATCTCATATCATTCCCTAATTTTCATGAGATTCAATTGTTTAGTTTTATTTCTACTAGGTGTCTAGTAGAAATAAACTAAACAGTATTAGTAGTAGTATTTATGGTGTTGGATTTTATTCAAATTAATACAAATCTTTAATGCTAAAATAATATATAGATATAGTTAAAATACTTATATTTCTATATTATCCAATTAGCATTGACTACTAAAATATATTAAAGGTTACAAATTAAAAATGCAATGTATCAAAGTATTCTATGTAACTAGGTAAAAAAAGAAAATGTACTTGTGACTGCTGTTTAGCTCTTTTCTGAATGGTTTAGTTCAAAATTGCTTATAATTGCTATTAAATTATAAATAAAGTTTCAAAAATTATTTATGAAACTATGTTTTATTGAAATTTAGTTTATAGGAGTTATTTTGTGTTTGTAGGTTTTATTTCTAAGTTATAAAATTAAGTACTTTTTAAAAAGATTTAACTGATTTTTTACAAATTTGTCAGACGATATTTATCCTTTATTTATATGAATATTGTTACCTAAGTTTATTTTTCTCTACCTTTTTTATTGTTCTCTCAAGGTCAAGCAAAAAGATTTATTTTCTATTGTAAAACTTCTCTCTTTCTCCGTCCTTTTCTTGGCAAAAAGAAAAAAGATTTGCTGGCTTTTATATTTATACATGTACTTCTGTCTTTCAAAATCTTAACCCTTGAGTAATTTTTTCATTTCAGAAATTCTGGTGATCAAGATCAAGAACACAGGAGAGGAGAAAAAGATAAATTCAAAGATAGTTTATCTGAGGGGCAAAAGGCTGCCCATGAAGATTCATCAGATGATCAGTAGGTTTTTTAAACTATATATATTTTTATGATTTATGAAAATTATAGTGAAAACATTTTTTTTTTTAAAAAAGAACAGATAATGTCCAAATTAATTGAAATTTTGAATAGGTAATAATGTTTAGCCTGCTGTATTTTTTATTAAATTCATACAAAAATACGTGAAAACAGTATTTTTGTATGATTAAAAGTTAATGAGTAATTTTGCTTCAAAAGCAGCATCTCGGGCATATTTATAAAAAATTCCTATATTCAATTTTTTTTTTAAGCAACAGAAATTACTGCTATGAAACAAACTTTAACAGCTGTTGATTTTGTAATTTAGCATTTTCCATTATCTCGTATAAAAATTTATATAAGAAGGAATTTCATGTATTATATTCAAATATAATTGGTAATACACAAAGCATTAAAATTTTTGATAAATTTCTTAAATTTATAGTGAAATACATTTTCCACTATTTTTCAGTGGGTAAAATTTATTGTAAAAATTTTTACGTATAAATTTTACTTCAAAATAAATTTGTATTGTTTTAAGTTTTTCAATTAAAAAATGGTTTTATAAACATAATGTATATTTAGTAATGAAGTATTTTCCATCTTGAGCATGATTAATTACAAGTAATTGGCAGCATTTTTATGCAGATTATTATGAAAGTATGAAAAAATGTATTATTGTTCATATTGTTTTCTAAATTAATGTGTTATTTTGTCTCTTTAAGAAATGTTGATTTAGAATTAGAAGATGAAGAGGAAGATGAAGATGTACTTATTGAAAGACGTAGACGGGACAGAGAAGAACTTCTGAAAGTATGTTTTATTGATTCTTTGATGGTTTTGTAATTCTTTTAATGGTTTTGTACAGTTTATATTTCTTTCATAATATATCCTGCTGAAAAGTTATAAAATATTTTATGTAACTTGAGAAACATCAGGTTTATATAGTAATTTTAATGATCTGAATGTAAGCTTTTGAAATATTTAAGTATGATAACACTTTCTGAATATCGCTAACAATTTAAAAACCAATGATATAGAAAAACAATGACCATAGGTTTTATTCCTAGTTACATAGGAGCAATAAAAAAAGTTATGCTCTTTGAGAATAAAGATTGTCAGAATCTATCACCTTTATTTTGTAAATCTCATGTCAAGTTCTATCTTTTCCCATCATAAAAGTGGTACTAATTAGTGAATGATCTACTCTATTATAGAATTGTGTCAACTTACAAATGGTACATTAAAAACCTATCATTATGAAATAAAATATTTTTTTCTTTAAGTATTATTTCTTGGAAATTTACTATGTATAATCTGACAACTTTCTGCTCTATCCCTTAACTGGCAATCAGCTATCTATTTAAGCTTTAATGTTGATATAATTAAATTTGTATATTGTATTAAGCTGAAAGAGAGAGAAAATTAAAAAAATTTAAGGATTATTTTTGAGAAATGAATTAAAGAAAAGAAATATATTAATTTTCTAAATTTTTTAGTGATGGTGCTGCTGTGAAGGAAAAATGTAATTAAATATTCAAAAATTTGTTTTCCTTTATTAATCATGGTTAATACATAAGATTTGTTTCATTTTTTTTATGTTCTTTTAAATCAAAATAATGAATGACTATTGCTTGCATAGTAAGTTAATTATATATATTGCTTCTACTTTAGTATTCATGTAACTATTTCTAAATTTTACTAATGAACATATTTTTCAGAACTTACGAGCTAAACAATCATCATCTTTATCTGTACGTTCAGATAATGGAACTGGTTCCCCTGAGTCTGTCATAGGAGATGAGGTGATTACATAATTTTTTTTTATTTTTGAAATTCTATTTTATTTTAATTTTTATTATCTTAACACCAGAATGATGGACAGTGCCATTTTAACACCAGAGCATGTATATTTGATGGATTAATTTTATTTTTCTTGACTTATTAACCTCTTTATGCACACTTATTTTTTTAAAAAAAAATACTGTCAATAATTATTTTTTGAAATTTATTTTAAACACATTTTTGAACCTATTTTTGACCAAATATATGTATAAAAAATCAATCAAAATTTTTATTTTAATTTTTGATTTTGATCCTCATTCCAGATAAGAGCTGAGACTTTAATTGTATTTCTTTTTGAATTGTTGTTAGGAAAAAAACATTTTTACCTGTAAAAAAATTATTCACAATTTTCTTTTGTCTGATAAATTTAGAAGCAAGATGCAGTATGTAGCTGCTGATTACTTTTACAATTGTTTTCTTTCACATCCCAATGGCAAATAAAAACTTCAAACTGACTTGTCTCAGAAAGATAAAATAACTAGTTTGTCTTCATTTAAAATGCTAAAGCTTTTCATTTCTATTGTGCCAGATGCTTTAATATTTTTTAATAATTGAATTTAGAATTTATACATTTTTTAAGGAATTTTCAATAGGCATTCATAAAAAGTAGTTTACAAATGTCAATCATGTTATCTATCTATTATCTATTTTTGTTATAGTTTGATGTACTTGTGTATCAAATTTCGTATATGTACGTCAATTTTTGTAGAAGTAGACATTTAAAGTTCATTAATTTGGGTTTTTTTTTTTTTTTTTCTTAAAAAATTAAATGGTTAGCTTTTTATGATATTTTAAGTCCAAAATCTGTTTTGAATTATGCATACACATAGGGGGCAACCAAAAATATTTTGAAAATCATTAAGTTTAAAAAATTTGTGTAGATTGTGATATGTACCCTTAAAAGTTAATTTTCATATATTACTTCAGTGTTGTTGTGTTCACGTGTAGTTTTTCAGTTTTAGTGTGAAATTTTTTTCAGAACTTGGGTGCTAATCAATCAACACTGGAAGGTAGTTTGTCTATTCCTTTACGTTCAAATAATGGAGTAGGTACTCCTGACTCTACTATTGTAGGAGATGAGGTAATCAGATGTTTTATTGGTAGTTGCATTTGAAATAAATTATGTGTATTGCTTCAGCATTATTGTTTGTGTATGATTTATAAATTTTTAATAGTTAATATATTTTTCAGAATTTAAGTGCTAAACTATCTACAGCAAGAAGTGTTTTTTCGTTATCTGCACGTTCTAATAATGGAATTGGTACTCCTGATTCTGCTATTATAGGGGATGAAGTGAGTAAATACATATAAATATATATGTTTACGTTGAATTCAATCTAATTTGGAAAAATAAGAATGGTTGAAATTTTGCTAGTTTCAATTATCTTTTTTCAAAAAGTATGATGCTGGAAAATGTATTATGTGGTTAAATGAGGTATTCATATACATATATTATATTTATAACTCTCAAATTTTGTTTGTTCCTTAAAGAGTTACTTAATTGACAAGAGAGAGTTTAACTGATCGTTAATATGTGGAAAAGCAAACCTTACCTTCCCACTGAAGAAAATTTTTTTCAAAAAATTGTAATATTACTTTTTTTTTCTTTACAGACTCGTATAGCTCAACTTGGTATATTCAATAGAAAGTTTACTTCTGTATATTTATCACCTTTTTAAGTTATATATAACTAACTCATTTGGACTGAATTGCACAAAGTAATACATCAATAATTTAACCATTGTATTTTATATGGTTTTGTTCACTCTTTTTTAATTATATATGCTGGCTTTGCCTCGTAATGTATTGTAGTATTGCCAAATATTTTTGATTAGATCTTTCTAATATTTGTTCTATTCTGTTATTTGTCATGAATCTTGTTACTTATATGAAAACACTATCTTTTTCTAAATAAAAATACAAAAGCTTGAAAATTATTTTAATTTTTGTATTAAAAATTTACATTGGATTAAAATATCATTGATTTAATAATACAGTATTCTTCCACTAAAAATGTTCAAGCTATGTTGAGTAGTTAGGTGGAACTAATTCTACTCTTACCTTTGTAATAAGATTTAAAGAAACAAGCCAGAATTATCTCCTTCCCCAATATTTTGAAGGAATTCATGCCATGAAAAAATAAATGTTTTGATAAATAGTGTTGTACCTGCAATTTTGCTGGTTTTGTTTTGCATATCCCCATAAAGATATATAAGAAGATAAAGATAGTGTTGTGTAATTATTATTTGCCACCAATTTGTTCATGGTGATCTTTTGGATGGTCAATTTATAAAGATTCTGTTTAATTTAAAGCAGAAGATTCACATTGCTTTTAAAATATCTATTGCAAAAACTTTGCTGAACAGTATTATTCATTTTCATCATTTTCTCTGTTAATGTGATTTTGAAAATAATGTAAAGATTGTTCCTGAAATAGGCTGCTGCTAGTTTTTTGGCTGAACAAGATGATCAATCAAGTGATTTTGAAGCCTCCATATTAGATAAAAGAAAAATAATGGGATTACAAGATGCTCTTACTGAAAAAGAAAATGACGGTACGTGTTCACAGAAAAAATAGTCCTGTTTTAACATTCATGCTCCCATTTTTTTTTTAAAGAAAAGTTATATTTTAAAATTTTATTTTTCAGCTGCAGAGAAAAAAAAGAAATTAGATATGTTTTCAGAAGCTGATAATTTCTGCTCTGATTTGGTTAGTATGAAATTGAATATAAAAATCATGCATTTTATAAGTGTTATCTATATTTTTATTTAACAAAATATGTACTTTTTACTTTGTTATTTGCAGAGTCCCAGTTCTTCACGGCTTATCTCTGCAACTGGGCAAGAAAATCCAAATCTCACTGATAATTGGGATGATGCTGAAGGCTATTATCGTAAGTATTGTTAAATTATTTCTGTAATGTATGAGATGCAGTTGCAAATTAATTGATTATAAGTACAGGAGGAGTTTAAAATTCATACTTTATTGAAGAAACTTAATTGAATAAAAATCTTTTCAGTTTTACACAAAAATAACACATGGATCAATAAGTCCCGAGACTAACAATGAAAACAACATTTTTTTGCAAAATTTTTTTTATTCATCAACATAATCACCTTTTAGGGTGATACAATCGTTCCAACGCTTTTCCAATTTTTCAATACCATGTTTATAAAAAAATTATCTTTCGCTTCAAAATAAGCTTCAGTTTCAGCGATGACCTCCTCATTTGAGCCAAATCTTTTTCCCTGGAGCATTTTTTTAAGATCAGCAAAGAGCCAGTAGTCACTGGGGGCTAAATCTGGCGAGTATGGGGGGTGGGGAAGCAGATCAAAGCCCAATTCGTTCAATTTTGCCATTGTTTTCATCGACTTGTGGCAGGGTGCATTGTCTTGGTGAAAAAGGATTTTTTTACTCTGCATGTGCAGTCGTTTTTTTGGGATTTCCTCCTTCAAACGCACCAGCAAGTCAATATAATAATCACTGTTGATCGATTTACCTTTTTCGAGGTAGTCAATGGAAATCACGCCATGCGTATCCCAAAAAACTGACGCCATGACTTTGCCAGCTGACTGCTGCGTTTTCGGACGGCTTTCGCCAGCTGTGCGCCACTCAGACTGCCGCTTCGACTCTGGAGTGTAGTGATGTATCCATGTTTCGTCCATGGTCACGTAACGACTCAAGAAATCTTTTTTGTTGCGAGTAAATAGCGATAAACAGCTTTCTGAATCATCGACTCGTTGCTGTTTTTGCTCCATCCAAAGCAATCGCGGCACCCACTTGGAAAAAACCTTTTTCATGCTCAATTTTTCATGGAGGATAGTAAATACACTTCCATATGATATCTGTGTCATCTCAGCAATCTCACGGAGCTTCACTTTACGATCTTTCATTATAATTTTTGTCACTTCACTCACATTTTCCAGTGTAACGGCTTCCACAGGTCTACCCGAGCGTTCCGCGTCATTTGTGTCGGTACGACCACGTTTAAACTCGGCAAACCACCGACAAATCGTTGCTTTTGATGGACAAGAGTCCAGGTAACATTTTTCAATCCATTGTTTCGCTTGCATGGTGTTTTTACCCATTAAACAATGTTTTATCAGAACACGAAACTCGTTTTTTTCCATTTTTTAAACAAATTACAAAACGACTTTACTCCAACCTCGATAACTCAGCTGTTTCTGGTCCGATCGACTTAAAATTTTGACACGTTTCAAGCAAAGATTAGTACTCTAGAAAGACCTGGTTACTGGTTTACTACGAGCGCCATCTCTGGGTTAGTCTCGGGACTTATTGATCCATGTGTTATGTCACAGTGCAAAAATATCAAATTTAAATTACATCAAATAATGTACTCCATTTTGTTTCATTAGCTTTAGAATTTTTGAAGAAGTTATAACCTGCAGACTTTGAGAGTTTGTGTTATGCTTGCTCCATTAAAACAAACATACCTCTTTCAGAATCTGCTTATATTAGTGTAATTTAAATAAAATTTTCTTTAGTAACAGTATAATATAAAATGTTTTGATCATAAGGATTTCATGTATTAATTTGGATTATGATATTATTTTTCATTTAAAATTCAGTATTTTATGGAATTTAATTATTAAATATTCTTTAAAATAAGTACTTGTGTTAACTCCCCCCCTTCCTAATATAGGTGTTAGAATTGGTGAAGTTTTGGATACACGATATACTGTTTATGGATATACTGGTCAAGGTGTTTTCAGCAATGTTATTAGAGCTCGAGATATGGCTCGAGGAAATCAAGATGTTGCGATAAAAATTATTCGAAATAATGAAATAATGTAAGTGTGATTTCACATTTGATATTAGATTTCAATTATTATTCTCTTGTCTGAAGTATGAATATAAATGTTCATTTTATATTGTCCTCAGAACAGAAAATATTTTGGTGATGGACAACTTATTAACATATATGTCCTAAATATTTTTAATAATTCTTTTTAAATTTATAGGCATAAAACAGGTTTGAAGGAATTGGATGTGTTACGACGTTTAAATGATGATGATCCAGATGACAAGTTTCATTGCTTACGTTTGTATAGACATTTCTTTCACAAGCTTCATTTATGTTTGGTGTTTGAACCTTTATGGTAATTTATTTTTTATTGTCAAATCTTTAAACTTAAGTGATAAAATGTTTGAAGGAATTTCAAGTAAACTTAATGAAATTATTATTATTTTTTTAGTATGAATCTAAGAGAAGTTTTAAAGAAATATGGTAAAGATGTTGGACTGCATATCAAAGCTGTTCGTTCCTACAGTCAGCAACTATTTTTAGCTTTAAAACTTCTAAAAAGATGCAACATTTTACATGCAGATATTAAACCTGATAATATATTGGTAAGTTAAAAGTAATATTACTAAATTAAATTATTTTGTTACATTTTTTTAAAAAAAATCAAGTCAATCTTCAGAAAATTGTAAAATTAAAATAAGTTTGCATTTTCTTAACACCACTCATTAATAGCAGAAATTTGTCTACTTTATCTAGCCATGAAATGGGATAATTTTAAGGAAATTCTGAACTAAAATTCAGCTTTGAAATAGGGACAACCACTGCTATTTTCATATCGAACAGAAAAGGGCTGCAGTTGTCCCTATTCTAGATGCATCAGTCTCTCTCCTTTCTGAGATTTTCCCAATCTCTTGGGAGTCATCTCTCCCTTAGAAATTTTAATTCTTCTGGTCCTGCTTTTTTGTTCCTTTGTTTTTCAATCATACGGTGTTTAGATTTTGTAGAATTCAAAGATTGTTAAATATTCTAAAGAAACAAACAACTGTCAAGTATGGATGACCAATATAATTAACATCACAATATTTGCCAGCAACTAAATATGTACACAGAGACAGAGGAACAAATATATTAAAATGTTGAACAGATTTCTTTTTCTTTTAACTTCATAAAGTGTTTGCTTGTATCTAACATAAGAAGCATGCTGTTTCTAAAAATGAGGTGATAGCAATTGATATGATGAACCCATAACTTACGAAGCAATATGGAAACAAGCTGTTTAAAATCAAAGTTAAATAAAGTTGTTTATAAAATGTAACACTGTTTAGGTATATAACAGTGTATTATCAAAGGAAGGACCAAATGGAAAGTTTAAGATAGAGCTTATGATTATGTATACATAATTAAGCTATTGTTTCAATTTTGTATAGTATACTCTTGCCTAATTTTTGTATGGGGGATCAATTTATTTTTCTGTTTTTGAAAATGGGTTGCTTATTTAATCTATATTGCAATGCTAAATGGAGTTACTTCATTATATTTTAAGAAAAAAGTTGTATTTATGTTGAATCTTCCTCAGTTTTCAAAATGTGTAGCATAAAAAAATGTATGTATGTTACTAATTTATATCAAAGTTGAAAAAGTTATTTTGTATAAAAATATATTGAGTTTTTAATTCAGATTCTTTGACAATAGGCAAATGCATCTGCAAACCAATCAAAAGCTGTACTATGCTCAAAAACTATTATTGATGAACTGTTTATAGATTAAAATTGAATTAAAACTCGAACATAAGAACTATGTAAAAAAATTTTACATGATTAATCAAATGGTCTTCAAATATTAATGATATTTTATGTTTAAATTATATTTGTGTGCTCAATTTTTGAAAAGTAATAAATGAACATTAAGATTTTATTCAGAAATAGCACAGGTTAAACAGAAAGTTAAGTTTTCATGCCAACTTCAAAAAAAAGATTTTAATAATTAGATCTCAAAAATTTATACATTCAAAGAATCTTACAATTATTCATTGGTCAAAAACTCAAACAATAAAAGCAGTTAAAGATTAAAGGAAGTATAAAATAATCTTCATATCAAAATTTGCAGAGCAATAATCATGGATGAAAATCTAAAGTATACATGGAAAAGTGAAAACTCCAAAATTCTTTGAAATAAGAAATAAATACTATATTATTTTGATTTTGATTTCTTATTCTTTGTTTTGTTCTATCCTTGATATTCTGGAAAACATTTCCTATGTAATTTTTTTTACACTCGGAACACTTTTTAGTGTTATTTTGACACATTGCATAACATTCTTGTGTTGAAGGTACAAGATAATATGCATCATATTGTCTAAATTTAAAAGATTAAGAATTTTTTGTGGTTGGTCTAGGAGAAATGGATTTTTAATTTTCATGTTAAGCAAATATAAAATTAGTTCTTTGTGAATATTGTGATTTGAGTATTTTGCTTCTGTATCTTTGTGCAAATGTGAATGTAAAAATCCATCCAACAGCCATATCTAGTGCATTGCTAAATAGATTTTAATATTTCTTGCTTTTAAACAGATCTATATGATTCAAGATATCGGTGTAGCAAATGGACGTCTTGTTCCCTTATTGAACATTTTTATGAGATTTTGTTGAAAAGTATGGTTTTTTGTGTTTGACAAAACATTTTAGTTTTGGTGATATGTCGATGTTTTGAATAAGTTTATGCTGTAATTACTACAATACTGTCTTTTTGGCTATTAATGTACACTTATCCATCACTGTGGTAGTTGAAATGTTCTCCTATCCATTTTGAAGCTTTTTACAATTGCAGAGGTCATTTTTCTATTCAAAAATTCTAAATTGTTCCAGTTGCTTTGAAACTCTTTTCGGATAATTCCATTAAAAGTTTGCAATGAAAAAAAGGTATCAGAGTAAATTTCATACTTCTTTGGATTTTCAGCATTGGATAAAAATTCACACTCCACTCTGTATTCAAGAGAAGATTTTTCTATTTCTGAACTTTTTTCCACTCAATTCTCAGGACGAGTTGCCATCGTTGTAACACGTCTATAATTTATAACCAAACCAAATTGGTTTTCCTTTTACGAACATTTTAGCTGAATGAGAACCATAATTGGGTACTATTGGTTTATGTATACTCAGTTTACATTGGAAAATGCTGAACTGCTGATTGGGTACTATTGGTTCCTGTATGCTCGGTTTAGATTTGGAAATGCTGAACTGCTGAAAAATTGTACTTATGGCAAAAATGAGTTGAAGTCAAACTTATGTTATCAAGTTTATTAATGCAATAAACTCAAACTCAGTGGCGCAACAGCCCATGAGGGCCAGAACCTATTGTGCCCATCCCAGTATTGACCATTGGGCGCTGAGGTGCATGAGCAGATGTCCCAATCAGGTGGTCAGTCTGAAGCGAAACCTCCAGTGTTTAAGTCCCCCAGCAAGCTTAGTACTCATTTTTCAATCCACTGCAGTAGAGATGCAATATTAATGCAATAGCTTCAACTAAATTCCCATTTTTTAAAATAAACTTTACCATGGCATTCTCTAATTAGATGCATTTCTCTCCCACATCAAAAACATGATCTTTGAACTAAATCTGCTCTTTTTTCTTATCTTTTATATCATTCTCTTGTGTTATTAGAAATTTCTGTACTTCAAATTTTTAAACCTGTGGATTCTTCCAGAGTATTGACATCCTTTTTAATTTGCTTAATCATATCCTGTTCAAGAATGTGTCCTTTCCTAATATTCTCAAAAATTTATCCATCTATATGTCACTGGAGCTAGGTTTTAGAACTCCCAAGGTAAATACCAAATCAATAGAAATGATTGGTATAAGTCTTTTAAAAAATTTTGAATGATGCCATAAAAAATATTGGCATGTAAAAGTTAAAGAATGTAATTAATTATATTTACTTTGAAGAAACTGAAATGCTTAGTAAAAAATTAACAGTTTCCTGAGGATTTATCTTATTTTTTCTATAAGTTACTATGTATTTTTGGATGCATTATTTTTTATTTGAGGGTGAGGGATTATGATGAAGTTGAATATTACAGGTTTCAAATATTAGTAAGCAGGAGCACCTTACAGAGACTTAATGCAAAACTTGAATTTCTAGTGTTTTGTAAAAGAAGTAACATTTGTATTTTAATCAAACATCAAGTTTTTGTGTTTGTATGTGACTTATTAGAAGCATTTTTAAAACTTCCATTGTTTTAATAAATAAGATTATGATTAAGTTTATCTTAAAGTTTGTGCAATCTTTCATTTAGCAGATTTGAAGGTTCCATCTCATTTCATATTTTAATTATTTATCTGGCTTAAATTTATGTAAAAAAATTATATTTTGCATATTTTAGGTTAATGACCGAAAGCTTGTACTCAAACTCTGTGATTTTGGTTCTGCATCTCATGTTGCAGAAAACGATGTTACTCCGTACCTGGTGAGCCGATTTTATAGAGCTCCTGAAATTAGTAAGTTATTTTTTAATAAATACTTTAAAACTTTTTGTAAGTGATATGTGCATCTTTTAAATTTTTACATGCATTGGTGAGCAATTGCCTAGGATGGATATTATCATACTTGGCAAATACAAAATTAAAGCAAACAAAATGTGAAAATTATAATTAGTATAAGACACAGGAAGAAGAATCATCCATATGCAAATTTTTCTTTTTATCACATTGATCATCTGATGGTTCTTATAAAAGATGTGAACGATTTAACGCATTTTGGACGGGTGTTGTTCAAAGTGAAAAAGTATTGGGGAAGCCTTAATTAAGTAATGAAATTTTAGTATGACTTGCCAACATGGGGTTAGATTATTTTACTTGTAGATGTATTGTTAGAAAGAATAGTTGTTACCCATCCACTTTGCTAGGTATTTCATGGCATTGTAAGTTTATGCAATCTTTTCAAATTATTGTTGTATCCTAGTGGTCAAAGTAACAGACTAGTGGCTGTGGTGTGTCATGAATTCAAGCCCAGTACCACTGAAGACCCGCCATGTTGGGGAGTGATGCATGTTAAATCTGTTGAGAGCTCAAACGTCCTCCTGTTGGTGTGATGTGGTAGTTAGGAGAGGGGAGTGCCAGCTCAGATGTCATCCTCATCACTTGATCATGGTTCAAAATTATGAGGTCCATCACTAAAAGCCTTCGTATAGCTGAACAGTGCAATGTTGATATTCACTTACTTATTTACTTCAGAATATTGTTATCTAAGTCCTAGCCCTGAACTTTCAATTTTATTGAAAAATATTCTTATTGCCTTCGCCTCTTGATTTTAAAAGGACAGGTCTTGAGTTTTTAAAATAGAAGCATGTTCATCATTTTGATCGATTTCTTCGAACCCCATTTTAAGTGAATCTCTACTAAATACAAGAACGATATTTTTCGAATTTTTCTATTATGTTAAAATAAAGGACACCCCTTCTTGAAAGTTGATTTCCTCAAAACCTGTTCTTAATAGATCTCTCATCAACAGAAGAAATATTTTTTACCAAATTTAGAATCTGTTTGTCTAATAGCTCCCAAATGGGAATTTTTTTGTCTACAATCACCCCCTTTTCTCCTTGGGAGTTGATTTTTTCAAAACCTGTTCTTAGTGGATCACTACTCATTGGAACTCTACTCATCTTGCCTGCCAGTTTTCAAGTTTGTAGGTCTAAAGTTCCAGAAATCTTGTGATGAGTGAGTGAGTTGCTTTTCTCCTAAATATATATATCGATAGATAGATTGTGAAAAAGGGTGAAAATAACAGATGTTTCTCATTTGTTATTTTTCTGAACTTAATGGGTCAGGACATCATCCATTATGTTTCAAATTCTAGCAATGACTAGAAGTGTTACGGGAAGAGTTGTGTTAGAAATATACTATACCTGCAAAAGATAGGTATGTTGTCTTATCGGCAAAAAGGGATTCACAGCCAGGCAAGTGGAAGATTAATTTATTGATGCCATAGCTGAATGAATATCCCCCCACCCCACTTACCAAAAAAAAAAAGAATAGTAGTCAGATGTTAGGAAGAAAGAAAACTTACGTTCAGAGAACCTGTTGTGGGTGCTCCAATTTCAAGACACCCACAAAAGGTGTTGTGATCATCGTAATTGGATTATTCAGGACTGGGCTTGCTTGCTTTTTTCCATTGAGTGTGATTTTAGTAATTAGCCTGATACTAGAAAACATTTGGCTTGACAACGATACTGCTTATCAAGAAAATATTCAGGAAAGAGATTGATATCCTTCGTGTGATACTGTGATATGGGCATCATGATCAACTAGCAACATGCATATACATGTTTCTGATACTAGAACAATTACAGCCAATGATACATTAATAAAATTCTGCTGCTTTTTGTTCACTTTTTTCCTTGGTGCTGTAGGTGATAAATCTTTTTTCATAGACTACAACATAATGTTATCAAACAGATGCTGTTGAAAATGATTTGTACAGTAAGGATATTCAACAATTTATATAGTCTGCAAGTTCTAACCTAAACCCCATTAAAAATGATCAGGATGCCTTGGAAAGGAGGCTTGCTAATTCATATTATCCTCCAAGAAACAAAAACATTCTCATACATGCTCTGATAGAGTATTCAGATAAATTACCCAGCACCTGTTTAATACATTTTGCCAAGTCTGCCAGACATGAAGAACTCAGTGGTGGACAGATCCCACATTAAAAACTTTCACAAACGTCGCTATTTTTGTTAATGAGCATTTCTCCATTCCGTTTATGAAATGAAGATTTTTAGCTTTGATTAGTTTTCAAAACCTTCCTGGCTTCAACCTCTCCTTAATTTTATTCTGTATAGACATTTGAGATTTGTCCTTAGCAATTGTCTACCATTGTGTATTTTTATTTAGATACAGTATTTTTACTTGCATACATCAATTCGCTTTAGATTGTAGAGTATAGTTTTGGAAATTTTATATTTTTAATTACATTATCTTGATATTTAAGCCCTCCGGGGGCTCACCTTCTTTAGGTGAGTTCGGGTGTCACAATCCCGAGGTACCCTAGTGATCTTTTCCTTTTCCCAAGGGGTTTACTATCTTTGGTAAACACTGGTTTCATGACTCTGGGGTACCCTAGTGATCCTTCTCTATTTTCGGCCCTCCATCTTGCCATTCAAATTTCCCTTTTCTTTTCACGTCGAGACCACAGACCAATGCTCTTTAAGATGTACATAATTAAATCGTTGTACTATTTATTATTAACATATTTTGGTGTACATTTTCTATTGCGTTAATTTAGTTTCTTTTTCATATATTTCTTTAAATATTTTGATTATGTTGCTTTATTTGTTTTCGACTAACACCGTTGGTTAGCCTACCCGCATGTTTGCCGTGTGCAGCCTCCCGTAAGGAAGAGAATGGTGTTCTGGGGATCCTTTGCATTCCCTTTGCCCAAACTTCTCCCATATGGAGGAGATTGGTTGGCCTAGGGATACACCTGTGTTCCCTTTGGCCCACACTTCACTGTAGACGGGTGGCAGAAGTGAGCCCGCTCCTGTCAATCGGCTGGTGGTACCTCTCTTCGGTGTCCCCAAAGAGATACTGCTGTAGTGTTAGTGCTGCAGATAAGGAGTGGCGGGTTTACCCGTTGGATCCTCGCCCTGATGCTGTAGCATTATATTCTGGGTGTACTCCAGGTAAGCGCCATGCCTGGTTTTTGCCAAATGACCGGCACACTGCCTCCCTTGTTGGACTCCGTGGTGGGTGGAGGCACGCCAGGATGAAGTTGTGTACACGTACTTATGGATCCAATGCAGCTGTGCCCGGGTAAAGGTCTTGTTTTACCCAAATTTGAAACCATTGATCAGATAGCTAGTACTGCACGTTTTCTTATTCTATCGTTACCTGATAATGAAACGTCAAAAAAATCCCCTTTTGCAATTTTCAAAGCCCTCCAAGCTATAGGCGAGCCAAAATCTGTTTAAAAAATGCGATCCGGTGACCTACTTGTGGAGACAAAATCAGCTATTCAATCAAAATCCTATCTATCTACAAGAAAATTGTTAGATTCTACACTTAAGTTACTCCTCACAGATCTCTAAACTCCAGTTGTGGTGTCATATCTGAACCTGACCTGTTGACCACCCCTGACGCAGAAATCCTTGATGGATTTTCTGATCAGGGTGTAATTCAGGTCAGAAGAATTACAATTAAAAAAGATGCAACAGTTATTCCTACAAAACACCTGATTTTAACTTTAAAAAGCCCAAATCTTCCTGCTACAATAAAAGCTAGATATCTAAACTGCAGAATGCGTCCATATATTCCGAATCCTCTGCGCTGTTTCAAGTGCCAGAGGTGTTGTTGCAGTCTGGAGCCAAAATGTATCAATTGCTCACAATCCCATTCATCAGACTCGAAATTATGCCCGAAGTGGAAAACAGAGAAAGAAATTAAAACAAATAGAAATATATCACATGTGGAAGCACGGAAATTAATAGCTCCTCAATTGTCCCAAACATACACACAAGCGGCCAAACCCTCAACTGTAACCACAACAACCCAAACTGATGAAAATATTACAAAAATAGTATGTCCGCCTTTAAAACTACTGCAACCTTTAATATCCGTTCCAAAACCAACAATGTCCTCCAAAATTCCTGCAGTTACTAAATCATCAATCACAACTCAGGCACAACTCTTACCATCCACATCTTCTGCCACAATTACAACATCATCAGAATCTCAACCCCTTTTTTCTTTAACAGATACTGCTCCCACCACTTCTAATAGTTTATCTACCTCTTCTGAATCTTCCTCATCCAGAGTATCAATATTTACACCCTTAAAGGCATGTCCTGTTTCTCAAACTACTACCATTACATCCAATACCATACCTTCTACATCCGAGGATACAAAACTAACTTCAAAACCCCGTAACAAAAAACGTCCTGCTAAAAACACATGTAACACTATTAAACCTAAAATAGAAATTAAGATGGCGCCTCATAAACCTAGGAAATCGGCACCGGTAGAATACGCAACAGGTGAGGAAGATATGATCGTTTACGACATAGAAGAAGAGATGGAATTACCGAAGAATCGCAATACCTTAGGGGAAACAAAAAAGGATATTGTGAAATATACCTATATAACCCCTACGAAATATAAAAAGTGATATTTCTCAGTCGTCATATCTATATGTAATCTTTGCTTTATGCATAAACCTATTCGTTAATTTAAGATCTTGTTTGTCTTGGTTGGGGATTACCCCCACCAGTTTGTTTGCTTTTATCGTTAGAATACGTCTTTTATACTTGTTTTGATATTATAACAATTGTTTTCATGTTTTAACAAATGTTTGGTGCAGCTTAGCCAGATTTGGCTCTTGCGCCATAAACCCAAACACTCACTCACTCATCTTGATATTTAAAGATGCATGGCTGGTTTGTGTTTTTATAAATAAATTTTTTATAGTTTTCTCCATGTTTTTAATGCATTGTAAAAGCATTAAAATGAAATTATTATCTCAGCCAACTTTATGTAACATCTATATAACTTACTATTACATATAATTCTTGATTCTTTACTTATAACAATTTAATATTCATTTATAATTACTTAATGAATTTCGTATTTTTGTATTGTAGTTTTAGGTCTGCCTTATGACTTTGGAATAGACACATGGAGTGTTGGATGTACATTATATGAATTGTATACTGGAAAAATAATGTTTCCTGGAAAATCTAATAATCAGATGCTGAAACATTTTATGGATTTAAAGGGAAAATTTCCAAATAAATTAATTAAAAAAGGAGCATTTAGGGAACAGCATTTTAATTCCAATTGCAATTTCCTTTCCCATGAAATTGATAGAGTGACTGAAAGAGTAAGTAAAGTTTTGTTTATACTGTGATAATTATCTTGAATTTTCACTTAATTTGGAAAAATAAAATTTTAATTTGTTTGTTTTAAATAAATAAGATATTTATCAAGCTCATTCCCTTAAAAAAACAAGGAGATTCATTCTCAAAGTTGATGAATATAATCTGTTAAGAAAGGTTTTATTAAATATCACAAATCTGTTTCTCAATATTTGAAAAGAGACAAATTGAGTTTTATTATATTTAATCTGTTGTATAATTTGTAAAAAATGTGTTTTTAGAAACTTGCTCCCTTAACTCTAGTTAATTGCAAATAAAAAAGCAATTAACACTAAGTTCTCAATAGGAATCGTTAGTTTGTCTCATTGTTTTCTTATGATGTATTTCTTAAATTGGTATTTACTAAAAATCATGAATTTGTTTGATAGGAAAAGGTGGTAGTACTTACCAATATTAATCCTAGCCGAGATCTACAGGCAGAGTTGGTAGGCTCTCAACGTTTGCCTGATGACCAATATCGTAAAGTATGTCAGTTGAAGGACCTTTTAGAAAAAATTTTAATGCTTGATCCAGCCAAGAGGATATCAATAAATCAAGCACTTACACATCCTTTTATTCAAGAAAAAATATAAGTAAGTATATTTTTGTTCACATATCTGTAAGAATGTTAATACTTGAGTATATAATTGGTATTTGAAGAATTAAAGATTTTATATATAATGCTAATTAATAAATATTTTTATCATATTTTCTTAAAAAGTTATTTTAAAAGATTGATGTAAATTATGTATTTTTTGTTTTGAGTTTAAATTTCTCATTTCTTTTTTCATTAGTAGTTCATAAATAATTGTTAATAAAACCTAGTTGTAATATATGTATGTACTATGTAAAACTTCTGAAAATTGATCATCATAGAGACTAAAATTAAGGAAAAGTTGAGAAATGAGCTTCCTATATGGATTTATATAAATTTTGATTCATAAAAGCTCTTGCCTTATACTAATATAAGAGAAAAACAAAATCTCTTTTGTGACAGATAAGTCATGCATTCTCTACGACAAGGGTGTCCAACACAAATTACCTTGCGGGCCATTTCGGGAAAACATAATCTCGCAGGCCGCACATAAAAATATGTACCTTTATATCATATTTGGAAACAAAAAATCATTTATTGGAGTGAAAATTTGAAACAGAATGAATTATTATTGTTTTCATTATTTTTCATGTATGCAGATATAGATAATATAAAAATATTTATATAGTATAATAATGCAATGATCAAATGTTTAAAATATTACAGTTGCCATTTTCTTGAAAATTCGGTGTTCCTATTGAATTGATCTTTCGTTACTCATTGTTGAAATTTGATAGTGCTGTCATTCGCAAACAATTAATTATGCACTGTCCTTTATCTTAACCGTCCTGAATATTTTTTTTAACTTTTAAAAACATGACTGCCTCTTGCTTTTTGGGCACTCCAAACAGAAAAGGAGGAGGAGAAACGAAAGTCGCGCACACAGAGAATCATGTACCATCCATAGTAAAGGATATGCATAGTGCAGTTCAAAATTTATTAAAAAAGTAATTTACTATAGTAAAATCAAATGTATAACTGTTTGATAAAATATAAATCTATTTTAATCTAATGGACATTTCTATTATCAAAAGGGATTTATTTTAAAACAAGAACAGGTAACAGGCAAATACATTGTATATATATATAAATTTCTCAAATAAATTTCAAAATGAAAAAACTTTAAAAATCTGATATGTAAAATTTTTTAAAAAGAGTCGGCAGTCCGCATGTTGGACACCCCTGCTCTATGAGCATCTAACAGCTGGTTATGTCTTATTACTTTTTTGACAGAACATTAACTTTGTATTTTTTTCATGTCAGTAAATGTAGTCCTTTACCTATTATAGTTGAAAATTTAAAGACTGTTCTGTGTGGTGACCAGTGTAGAATAGTCCCAACGTGTAAACTCATGCATGTCGTAAAGGCAACTAAAATGAGCAGAAGTCCAACCGGGTTCTGGCAACCTCAATTATGACAAGTGCACCTCTGCACTTTGCCTTACACGACAGCTACAATTTAAAGACTGAAAATATTGACATTCATTTCATTTAAGTGTTTTTATTTTTGGTGTTTTGTGTTGAAGGGAAACAGGAATAATGTAGGGATGAGTAATATAAGTAAATGGAGCTCACACGCTTTAACTGCATCGGCTAATATATGAAAACGTGAATGAGTTTTCGGTACTTCAGAATACTTGTATTTTTGTCATTATGAGGATGGATTCTCCGTGGTTTTGGTGTTTTTTCTGTTGCGACTAAATGCCTTTTCAAATCAATTACTTTTTTTCTCTCTCTTATTCTACCATTAAAAACATTTTTATTGAAAAGCTATCTTGACTCTTATTCTATCAATCTTCTTAAAACATGATTTAAATAAAAGTGGTATGTAACTGTATGAGATAGAATTCAGATCAGTATACGTGTTAGGCAGAGGTAGGACTATTTGGAACTTCTGACAATTTTACATTTATTAATTATTTTTTTAACAAATGACTTCTGGCTGAATGGGGTCTGGATTAATGAGGGTTACTGTGTAGAACATATTTCATACTGGAAATTTTTTTGTATTCAACTAGAAATGAGTGCTGCAATATTAATTTTGAAGAGTTTTAACTTAAAAAGTATGTCTAATTCCTTTTTTTTAACATTACAATAAAATAACCAACTTTATTTGTGTTCATTTAACCTTTAGAACTCGGCTGATTCTAAGTCAAAATATCCCTTGCACTCAGCGATTTTAGAATTCAGGAAAAATTTTCTTTCCACCACTGGGAACATTGTGAGCTACATGTGGTATTGTTACATTTTTCTTGTTACAAAAGGGAGATAGTAAGGGTTGCAGTGATTTTTAGTTAGTATTCATTCCCGAGTAACAAAGATTCCAATACTTGGCGCCATATCATGTTACAATAATTTTTCTGAATTCATGGTTCCCTTTTTTAATTGAAATACCTGTAAACTTTCAAAAGCTTATTTTTATTTAACAAGTATTGTGACTTTTTAAATATGCGCACGTGTCTATTTTGAAGTCAGTTCTAAAGTTAAAAAATATGTTTTCTTGAATCTGATGTACAGCACTTCAGAAGCACTTAGAAAGTAGAATTTATATATATGATTAGTATGTTTACTATAATTCATGTATTCTATGCAAATTGCTAAAAATAACTTATTCTGAAACAAGATTTTATTGCATCTAATGCTTAAATGCGAGACAGATTAGTGAAGGATGCGGTGCGATATAGGCTATTATTCCTTAAATATAAGAAAAGTATCATGAATGTATTAATAAGGCATATAATAAATATGTGTTTTAAAATATTTAGAATTTTTAAAAAATATTCCTAATTTGGTGAAATATTTTCATGTTCCTATGAGTATCTTAAATAAACTTTTAGTTTTAAAAAGTAAAAAGCTTATAACGTAATTCATGTAATGCGTAAATTGATATTTTCAAGCAAAACAAATAAAAAAAAATGATAACTATAAATAAATATTAAAATATTTTCTAGAAGCAAGTACGTTAAAATATTATTAAATTAATATCTTTGGTAATCTCGTGACTGCTCTCTTTGAGAATGCAATATATTGATCAGTCATAAACTTGTAATAATTATTTCAACTACTTTTATATATGTATATATACATATAAATAGGTGTGTAGTCGCATGGATTATTGTGCGTACTTTATCTATGCACTTATTGTTACAGCTTATATATTTAACTGCAACTTTGAAACCCTGTAATAAAAAGTAACACCTTATGTTTTCAAAATTTTTTGAAGAAATATGTAAAAGAAGCAAGGACATTAAGAACAATATGTATAGCATAATTAATAAAAATTTTACTTTTCTAACTAACAAACACATTTTTTTAAAAAAAATTTTATTTTCCTTTTTATTGAAAATGTATTATTTTTAATTAATTTATTCTAGTCTTTTTCGGAACATTTTAAAAAATCAAAGATAAAGGAAGAGAAAAAAAAATTGTTGTTCCCACACAGCATAAAATCTTCGAATGAAGTATTTTTTTAAATAGAAACTTGCTATACCTAAACATCGCCAAAATTATAAGGAATGCGCACAGCTTTAGTGAAAAATAGCCCCACCCAATTATGGACAATAGAAGTAAAATTAGAAGAATAGAAGAATTGTAAAAAGGGTCAGGGAAATTTGTAAAAGGGTGTGTTGGAAAAAAGGGGGAAAGAACTGTATTTCGCTAGCTTGGTACAGACGCCGTACCAAGCCGAATTTAGTGACAAGAAAATTTCTGGTACAGCATCTGTACCAGCCGATTTGTAAAGGTTAAAGTAAAATATGAAATTGAAACTAGCCATTCACATTGAAGGAGAGCTTTACATTGTGGTTAAGTAGAAAGTTATTGGTGTGATGTATTATCAAAAATTGAAAAAAGAATTTGAATACAAGAATAAAATTAAAAGCAAAAAACACCCCACTTTTTCTTGATGTGTAATAGGTTTAACTAAGCAAGCTGTAGAGATAAAATTGATGTTAAATAAATATTGTGTATTATAGGTCATATCTATAACAGCTTGTCAGCCTGATTTTGCTCATTGATGCATGTCAAATTTGTTCAAAATGTTAAATGATGGGGATTTTACTGTGCATGTGTATTTTGTAGATACATGTATGTTATTGAATTTCATAAAATTGAGTAACTCTCAAAAGTATTTATAATAAAAGGGTAGATATATTTTTCAGTCTGTTTTGTAAATTTGAAATAATATATAAATTCAGTTTAATTTTTTCTCTTTGTAGTGGAATTACATTTGTGAAGAGATGAAACTGATTGGGGTGAATACAGAGAAGTACATTAGCAGTTTTTTGACTCGCACCATTTGAACTTTATTGCTATTGTGACTCATTAAAATATTTTAGTGAGAAGAAACGTATGTGCTTTACCTCTCCCTATAGATTTTTGTTCTTACCATTTTTTGAACATGCTTTCATAAAACTTTGAGATACATATCTGAAATGTTGACTCCAAATACTTTTTGATTTTTGCTAATGGGAATAGTTTTGTACATATGTAATAAATTTAGTGTTACCTGAACTAATTGATGCATTATGTAAATTTATTTTCTTTATTAAATTGTCATTTGCTTTCAGTTAATATATTTCATAGTTTTTTTTTTTTTTTTTTAAATTTTATTTATATCTGATGCTGTCAGTGGTATGAAAGGAGTATTTTGTTTTTTTAGATCCTTCGTTAATAAATTTAAATATCTGGTATAATAAAATTGGAATATGTTTGAGAATTAATTAGAAATAATGATCTAAAAACTAGATTGTATTTTGTTTCAGTTATAATACAAAATATTTTTCCCTATATATTGGTATACAAATTTGTATTAAAAATTTGCTTGTTAAACAAGAGAGATCAATGCAGGTTAAAGCAGAATTTGATATTTCAAAATTTTTAAGATTTCAAATTTACCCTAAATGAAAAACATGCCTAACTATTTTTTACTTAGTTTTTGCTTTTACTCCCCCCTCCCTATATTGTTTTAAGCATCTGAACTTAATGTTTGAAAAAAACAATGTGTTATTTTTGTGAAGGTAACAGTACATATTTGTAACATTTGTCTAAAAAATAATTGTTATATATATCATGTTTGAAATGTTAGCTATATTTTGTCTACATGTAAAATACATCTGCAAAAGAATTATATGCCTAATTCATTGGATTTTATTGTTAAAATGCATAGAAGTTGTATATAGTATTATACAAATTTAATTTTTATGAAGTTTTGAAACTTATAGATATTGTATGCACAAATTGAGTTATAAAATAGCTTTCATTAAGCATTAAATTGTTTGAGATAACAACTTCTTTTATAATGAAGTCAAAATTAATCACCAAAATTTCAAAATTGTAGATTTCTATTGTACAACTTTTAGTTTTTTATTAATATTATGAAAAAGAAATTGTATTTAAAATATCAACCAGTGCATTTGTTAATAAAAATTGTTTCAATCTTTTAGAATATTTCAAGTTACATGAAATTTTCTGTTGTATTGTGACTTTAAATTTCTTTTATAGGATATTGATATTGTATTTGATTTTCCGAATAATCTTTCAGTGCTAATGTTTACCGGTTGTATGTTTTTTAGCATGTGTAAACTGATGAATGGCTGATATCATTATGAGAACCCTTTTTTTTCTATGTATTCTTAACTTTATCATATTTATTGTTTTTGCTATTTATTAGGTTATTTCTCATGCCATGGCTTGCTGTTGAAATTTGCTCTGTTAGCCGACACAAAGCAGTAAAATTCTCGTGGTAATTGGTTTTATGTCATTTCAATTTTCATTCGGGCACATATATTTTACAAAAAAAATTATACATAATATGCTGTTTGTGTCTTACTTTTGTCAAATTATTCACATCATTAGGAACTTAATAAGAAGGCATTTTCATCAGGAAGTGGGTATAGTGCTGTTATTAAGAACAGTGTTTTTGCAAGAAAATGTATATAAATTTTTTCTTGCTTACCATTTCTTTGAAACTTTTGCTGTTCAATAATTATATCTATAAATTAATTTTAAGAATTAGTTTCTTTTTTCCTTTAAAGTTCACAGAAACATTCAGTTTAGACATAAATATTATTTATACAAATAATTCTGTTAAAAAAAATCGGTCACAAATTAACTGTACATTGAATTATCTAGAGTGTTTCAAAAAGGGTGTAACCTGAAGGCCATAAAAAAAGGCATTAAAATTATTTTTTGATCATATAAACTATCGTACAATAACTATTTTCTTATTAATTATTTAATGTGTTCTCTTCTTCATCGTAAAAAAAAATTGAACAGTAAATTAATTTTAAATAAAGTTTAGATGATCATTAGTTCAATTCAATTATGTTTGCCTATTTAAATGCATACATTCAAAATTATTTAATCTGTATTCATTTTACTTCGCATTTAGAACTTTTTATTTTTGTACATTGTACTTAGTTATTATTATGTAGGTTACATTCTTTTTTAAATACTCTACTTTATGACTAATTTTAAATCTATTATTACTTATTATCCACTTGATTATTCTCAGGCATGAAGATGTGGTTCAAAGAGACCCAAGAAGTTTTACAAGTTCCACTACCTCCTTGCTGTTGCCTTCTGATGGCAGAAATTGAAAACAAAAAGGAGTTATTTGTGAAGCTAAAAAATTATGTGCTTTTTCTTTCTTCTCTCTTTTGTATATTTAAGTATAACCTTTTTAAATTAAAAAAAATATTTATTATTTTTAAGCAATGTGCCTGAAGAGATTAAAATTGCCTTTTTTGTATTGAATACAAGGGTGAATTACTAAATTTTGTATTAAATTTAGGTTATTATCTTTTGTGTATGCCTTTTATTCATTTAACCTTGAAAATATATTTATTGTAGGTATAGATTTGACATGAATTTAGAGAAACAAATTTCTATACATTAGAGTCATAATTAAATCAAATAGATGTATGGATTGTTAAGAAATTTTTAATTTAGAAGTGTGAAAGATGAAAAGGATTGGATTTTTTTTTTTCTTTCCACTGCAGTGGTAATATTTGTAACTTTTGAAATGTGATTTTAAAAAAATGAAAATTTTGATAAAACATTTATAAATATATTTTCAGTTTGAACATGTTAGTGCAAAAATGTTATTAAATTTTTGCACAAACATATTTATTACAATTTGCAAGTGTGTTAAAAAATACTTAATGATTCTGAAAATTGTACGAGATTTGAATTGTATAATTAGCTTAATTATGGCTCTTTTGTATTGTGTAATTTTTCTCTTTCTCATCTCTAAACCTACTAGTATATAAGAACTGAACTAAAACTTTTTACTTCGTTATTCTCAGGTACCCTACTGGGATACCAAATGCAAAGAAGTGACGTCAATACAAGCCTCACTGATGATCTGCCATTATCTCAGTAAAAGATTGACACTAGTTAGGAATTCAAAAGATTTTTATAAGTTTTTTGAGTGAAGCAAGTGATTTTTCAAATTTGTTGATTGGTTATTAATTTTTTTTAACTTGGTAATTAAAAATATTAATTGTTTGTTTTAAGGTAGAGAAAACATTGGGACCAGTCCTTCTTTTAAATATGTTGTATTCATAAAAAAATGTTGTAGCTGATGTTTCTTTTATTTTAAAATTTGTGTAGTCCCTGCAGAATGTTCCGGCATGTAGTATCTACCTAAGTTGCGCAAATTTTGCTTATTAAATATACAGTTTTTCCTGTTCCATCTGCAAGTTTTTGTTAAATACATGTTTTTTTCCCTTAATTAAGAAATACAACTTTATTTTTAAAATTAAAACAAAGTATTTTCATATACCTAGTCTCATAAAAGCAATTTTTGGCAAAAATAATAAATTATAACTAAAATTATTTTATCTTTAAAAGCAACTTTTATATTTGTACTCTTTTTTAACAATAATAAAGAAGAAAATGTTGTTTAAAAGTCAGTGTAAGAAATAAACTTTGATTTGCATATTTTCATATTCTACTTCAGTTTTACAGAGAACCAGTATTGTTAAAAGCAACTTGATACTTTTAAAAATGTATTGTTCTAAATACATACATATGTGACAAGTAAATCAAATTGTATAGATGTTGTTTTGAAAAACGTCTTTTCAGACAATGAGAAATGTAGCATTTATTTCTAAGCATGATTCTGTATGTAAAGAAGGAAAAAATGTGTCAGGTTTTGTTGATTATGTACACCTGGTGTAAATAAATGACGATATTTTATACATTGTGTCTTGTGTAATTATTTTAAGATTCTGGGTGTATGAAATATTGATATTTCTGTAAATAATTATATTTATATTTAACCTGATCTTGAAATATTTTTAATTATATGAATAATTTGTTGTGTTGATATTTTGTATTATATAAAGTGTTTTGTTGTTGCTTTCATAGTTGCATAGTCAAAAACGTAGTCAGATCGAATACCGGAAAGTAGTTCCTCATATCAAAAAGACTTTCTGAATGTTTAAAACCACAGATGTTAAACATTTACTACAGCAAAACTTTCTTATGTACTTATTGGAAAATAGGTCTATTTAAAATTATACACTAAACTGTGCTAAGTAATTGGAACAATCCCCCCTGCTTTTCCCTCTTAAAAAGTTTATGAACCACCATAACTGGTTTTTTATCTTCCTTGAGATGGTATGACTGATTTTTCACTTCATTTGTGAGCCTTTGAATGTTATAGATGGGTGTAAGTTCTTGCACTTTTTATTACACTTGATTACTTTCATGTGTTTAAAAATGGACATTACTCTGGGGAAGCAAGTAAAAATTACTGTTCTGAAAGATTATACTTTTATGACGTGAGATATATTACTTCTGTAGTTGGTATAGACAACAATAAAAGGATTCAGATCAGTGAACCTGACCAATGCAGATCTGAAAAAGAAGGGGAAACATAGTTGCAAACAGGAAAACTACCCTGAGAATTAATAAAATCAAAGAATTATAAGAATAAGAAATAGTGGAATTAATCCAAGGGAAAGAAAGAGGTACTGAAAACTTTTTTCCACCAGGCTGCATAGATATGACAGATACTTCCTGCAGGCCACAACATGAGGATAAATGGAAAAAAGTTTATAATACGAAGGAAATAGTGAGTACTTAAAATGTGGAAAAATTTATTAAAATTCCATTTTTGGCTTTTAATAATATATTAATCTCTATCAAGCATTTTTTTGTTTTTGTTTTGTTATGCATTTTTTACTGAATAATGAAGTAGTTTTGATTCCTTTCCACTCATGACCCACTGTCATATGAACAAAGTTGCCATGCAGTGTAATAATTTGATTTTTTTTTCTTTTGGCAATGCCTCTTTTATTTTTATTTCAAATATTAATTTATTAGGTGCAGAATGACAGTAAACAGGAGTTTTGACTGAAATCGGTATAATTTGTTTATAGTTTAAACTCGGCTTCGTCCATAAAATAATCACTACTCCAGTTCAGTTTGCTTGTTATTTGTTAATTATCCATTAAAGTTACAAATAGAAAAAAATTATCATGCAATTCGCACCCGTATGATATCAACAGGAATTGGTAGATTTGATTAATAGAATTACCCGTTACATTTTTAAAACATTGTTCTTAAATATTGGAATTTTTAATTCTGTGGGTCATAAGTGTGCCACTCAGAAAAACCCGGCAGGTTAAGTATCGCTGCTTTAGAGGAAGTTTATCGACCACTGATTTTGATTCTAATAGTTCAACTGTATGATGTAAGTAGTTTGAAAGCAAGAATACCTGGGAATAAACAATTTTTAACTTTTAAAGTGCAGGTAAACTTTTAGCATATTCTGAAAAATATAAATTAGGAACTACTAACGACTAGAAAAATACAATTTTCTGAGGTGAAACTCATTTTGTGCAAGATTACTACAGGTTTTTTGGCAAGCCAAGGTGATAGTGAACCTCTGCATGGCACCAACTGTGCCAAACACCTTCTGAAATAGATGTTTTGGGGGTTTTCGAAAACAAATTGCACTGGAAGCTTCATTCCACTGCTAGATTTGATAATGTACAATGGAAGTATAAGAAATGTCTGGGCCATTCATGTGAGCTTTTTCTGGAACCTTTCAGCATGGCTTGGCTTCTCGTCATAAAGTACTAAGACTTTCATTTTGGAAAAGCGATTAATATACTTGATTGGCCTGGAAATTCATCAAATTCCATAAAGAAGTTATGGAATATTCTGAAGAATTGCTTAAGTAAGGTGGACTGAACAACAAACTGATGTAAAAGTGTGGCTCAAAGATGGTCAAGAATATGTGCACTAATCTAGTGAAGTCAATGCCAAAATGTGTACAAGAGGTCACATTTCTGGTAAAGGAAGACACTAATATAGGTAAGGTATATAAAGGCATAGTGTAAATAAAAAGTTTTTTTTTAAAGAAAATGATTATTTTACTTTGTTCCAATTAATATGCAGTGTAAATATTACTGTTCTTTATATAAATCATTTTTTGCTTTTATTTTTTATTTAAGAAAAGCAATTTTTAAGTAAAAAATATGTACAAAGCTTTATTACTTTTTAAAATTTGAAGTGTGGTTTGTTACTGTTATATGAACTGTACATTTTGCCATTCTTACATTACAGCTTTATTTATAATGTTTGTAACATTTATGGAAGACTTATATTTTTATAAATTTCAGTTTCAATATTGAAAAATTATGGATATTCATACTTAATCCTGCTATTGGCCCTAATTGACTCATTATTTTTCACTGCACCATAAATTACTAAAATATCACCTTGGGTGACACATAATTTATGTATATTTTATGGAGATTGTTGAAATGTATTGTTCAGGTCAATTTGATCCAAAACAGCATGTTTGATCATGTTATTTTTTTCTCTTGAAGGAAGTTGCACAATTTGCTAATTCATTATCATGCAACATTATAACTTTGTATAACTTGAAATTTACTTTGTGTATGCTAGTAAGCCCAATTCAAGTTCAGGATGTACTAATAGGTCATTAGCATATGAAAGAGGCTTAACAGAGTTTAGTGGAAGAAGTTTCAAAATATAAAAATTACAGTCTGAATATTATCAGCAAGGAAAGTTGAAAATTCTTATGATTATGACAATTATCACTCAGTTAACAACATTCTTTCAAAAATCGAAGTATAAACTGGCTATTTCCACCTTTCTGGCTTTCTAAATTCTGAAATTTGTTTTTAGCTCTATTTATATATATGAAATCCAGGGGAAATGTTTGAAATTTTTTTAAAATTATTATGAATTAGACAAATGATGATTACTTTTTGAGTTTGATGTTTTCCAAGTAAACTATCTAAATTGTGGATCAAGTGATGATAAAATATTAAAAGCACATATTTATATTTAAAAGAATTAAGGACCAAAAGTAATATTTAAGAATTATAGGTTCTGAGTTTTTATAATTTAAATGTTTGCAGTAAGTTTTTAGTGTTTGAGATTATATCGTTTTTGTTACACAACTGAAATGTAATGCAGTTAATGTAATTCTTGTTATGGCTAAAGTTACATAAGGCGAAACATGACTTAGCTTGTCAGATGAATGTTTTCCTATACTTGTCTTGTAGTTATTGAATTGAAATTTTCAAAACATGTTTTATTTAGTTTTATTTATGTTCTGAATAAAAATCTAATCTCTGAATTTATATTTATGTAGTTTATTGCTTTTTTATGGAAAAAAAGTCATTAATTTTTTAAAAAATCATGTTTTAGCATAAAATTTGGCATATTTAAAAAACTTTGAAAAGTATTACAAATCTTTTAATTTCTAACTCATATAAAGATGTTATACACGTGCTGTATAAATATTATTTGAATACATTTATTAGAATTTTGTGTAACTGCAATTTTTCATCAAAATTTCGCTAAAAACGACAATTGTTATAGTCTATAAAACTCCAGAAAACATCAAAAGTTTTAAAAAAAGTCCAAATTAGTTAAGCATGGATCTAAAAAGATCTTGACCTATAAATATGGTGAGTTCAAAAAATGTATAATTAGTAGAACATTTTTTATACTGTATTAAAATCTTTAAATGCATTTTCTGAGAAACTATGTTTTTCAATTTCTTGCTTCAAGGTAAAGTTCACTACAAAATTTCTTTTTAAGGTATTGAATTAAAATTTTTGGAAAATGTTTTATTTCCTGTCTAGACCATAATTTAATCTCTGTGTATATATTTATGTATTTTATTGTACTTTTTGTGAGAAAAGTTTTTTGTAAAAAACTGAGTTGCATAAAAATGACATATTTCAAAAACTTTCAAAGGTATTACAAATCTGATAGCTCTAAACACAGATAATTATGTTATTTATGTACTGTATAGATACTATTCAAATATATTTATTAGAATTTTCAATACAAGCTTTACCGTAACTGCAATTTTTGATTAAAATTTCACTCAAAATTCCCAATATATGCAAAATTATTTTTAACTTTGCGGAAATTGTACTTGAATTCCTAGTTTTAAACCCTATTTCAAATAAAAAAAGTATTTATTTAATTGTTTTGGGTCAAGTTCAACACTTAAGCAATTGACTCCAGCGTCTCTCGCACAATAACCAATTTTATGGTGCAAACACTGTCCATTTTTATGATTCTCTTTTAGTCGATAGCTTAATTATACTCCATTATTCTCATGACACAGTTTCTAGTGGACTGGCATTTATTTTTTTCTCAACACTTTACATTCATATCAGAATTACTGGGCATGCGCAGTTGGGCTGGCGCAAATACAGTTCACATATTCTTATTTGAAGGCAACAATTCACTCCTAATTCTCTTAATTACACAGATGGCGTTTCGCATGCCGTGAACTGACATACCGTCCCACATTGCACTGGTTACACCATGCAATCACTGTATTAGTTATTTACACAAAATGTAGTTAAATTGTTCACGACACAAATTGCACAAAATACACTTAAGAAATGCACTAAAAAAAATACAATTCAACAAATAAAAAAAAACAATTCACTTGAATTAATTAAAACACACACAAAATAAATTTTATCAGTAGTACTTAATTTTTTTGGCATTGGCAAAACACAAAAAGTTTTACAAGTATTAATTGTGTTTTCACTTCAACTACTCGAATTTTGTTATTGTCTCCTAAATAAACCTGAATAATTCTTCCTAATAACCACTTGTATGGTGGCAAATTCTCTTCAATTAAGAGCACTAAATCTCCAACTTTTACATTATTTTTTTCGAACATCCATTTATACCTTTGTTGTATTTGGTTAAGATAATTGCGATGCCAAAAATTCCACATTAATTGCACTGTTCTAGTAATTTTTTCCCATTTCTTAAGGTAACTCTCCTTTATATTTATTAAGTTGTGCTTAATAGTAGAATTCAAGGATCTATTAATCAAGAAGAGTGAGCTGGAGGTAAGAACTTCAAAATCATTCTCATTAGCAGGCAAAGAGGTCGAGAATTTAACATACCCTCTATTTGAACTATCACGGTTAAAAATTCCTCATAAGTCAAATTTATTCCCCTCATAACCCTTTTTAGGTGGTATTTAAAGGATTTATAATAGCAGCCTCCCACAGACCACCAAAGTTGGGTGATCTAAGGGGTATAAACTTCCACTTTATGCCTTCTGCCGCTAAGTATCTAGCTAATTGATCATCTGGTTTGCTAACCATTTCATGAAGTTTTTTAATTTCCCTATTAGCTCCTACAAAATTCTTGGCGATGTCAGAAAATAATTTTGCACATTTTCCTCTTTGAGACATAAATTTTTTCAATGTTGCAATAAATGCATCGGAAGTTAAATCAGACACTACTTCGATGTTTACAGCTTTAAACACAAAACAGATAAATATACACACACAGATTTTATGCAAACTTCCCTTGTGTTATCCTTTGTTTTTTTTTATGAAGAAAGGACCACAAAAGTCTACACCCAAGCAGTTAAAGGGGTAGTCAGTGGTAACCCTTTCCTTAGGCAAGTTGCCCATTATTTGAGATGTTATAACAGGTTTACACTTAAAACATATGATACATTTATGCGCAATTTTTCTACAAAGATTGCGACCATTGAGAAGCCAAAATTTTTCGCGAACATGATTCAAAAGTGAAAAGGCACCAACATGAAAGTATTTGTTATGAAAATGTTCTATTATTATACATGACAATTTATGCCCTTTAGGCAAAATAATTTGATGTTTTTGATAAAAATCAAAATTTGTATTACCTAATCGTCCGCCCACTCTAAGCACTCCATCTGAATTCAAAAACGGATTGAGACTTTTCAACTTACTCTTGGGTAAAACTCGTTGTTGTTGTAGTAGACATTTAATGTCTACTGAAAATTCTTGATTTTGTACACCTTTTATTAGGAAGATTTCCGCTTTATCCAACTCATCTGCTTCTAGTGGGCCATTGGCTTTGACCTTCCTCCTGGCGTTGTTTACGAACCTAAAAATATAACTTAAGATACGCAGAATGGTTAAATAATTGTTACTAATATTACACAAATTGTTCACAAAGTCATTCACACAAATGTTTAATACTGGCACTTCCCAAGTTTTTCACGAACACTTTTCTTCAGTTCTGAATTGTATGCATCGTTGTTTTCATTAATGTTCACAGTTTTGTTTGGATAATCACTGCCAGATAGAAACTGGACCGTTCCACCACAGTTCATGGTTCAGAAGTTTGTCCGGATCTACTCCACGAGAAATCAAATCTGCAGGATTCTGGTTGGATGGCACATGTCTCCATTTCCGTACAGAGAACAATTCTTGAATCTTAGCAATTCTATTCTGCGCAAATGGTTTAAGGTCCATCGGTTCTTTTTGTAGCCATGACAACACTATCATTGAATCAGTCCACAGATAAACTTTTAACTGATTCTAGTTTCAAGGTATCAATCACTCTTTTCACAAGTTTCGACAAAAGGACAGCTGCACATAACTCTAATCTGGGAATAGTTAGGCACTTACTCTCGATTTGCTAGTAATTAATCACACTAAAGTCTCTCCCGAATTATTTTTTGATTTGCAATACACTGCAGCTCCATAGCAACGCTCTGA
>BMAV01025280.1:0-24139 GCA_019973955.1 Trichonephila inaurata madagascariensis | reverse complement strand
TAAATATAGAACATTTTCATGACAAATTAAACAAGTTGTTGATCCCTGTTTGTTTTTTCCACGAAACATTCAAGACCCCAATCGTCTTGAAATAACAGATATTCTTTAGATATTTTTCGCTTGGAAGGCATGAGGGTTGATTAAAAATTAGTTTCACCAATAAAATAATCGCTATTTACTGTTATATGTTAAGACTAACCGTTACAATTTCAAAAGAAAAAAAAATTATCCTGCAATTCCTACCAGCACCACATCGATAGCAAAATCGTTATATGGGATTACTTGATCGAATTTCCCGCTAAATTTTTAATACAATGTTCTTAAATAATTGAACTTGTTAGTGAAACGGAGCATGACCGGGCCACAGGTTGAGTATCGCTAGTTTAGATAGACAAACAAGAATCATGACCTAGTTGTCCCACACAAATGCGATTTTGATAATAGATAACAATGTCAATGCTCACCGTTCTCTACTCGCCACTCTTATCGTACTTGTTGGTTAATTGTATCAATTCACATAGTGTACCAATTTAAAAAAAATAATAAAATCTTCTAAATTTTGATGGAAGTACACTTTTTGCTTATGATGGAATTATTTTTTTAATGTGAATAAGAATATACATAAAATAAAATTCATTTGGATCTGAACCACAAACCGCTATTTTTGGTTGAATGAAAACCAGAACTGAACCGATATGTATTTTTTTTAATGTACTGGAACAAAAAAAATTACGGTTTGAAGCCCCGAATAAAATTTTAAACATTTTAAGTTAAATTAATTATTTTGAAACATTTAAATCTGATAATAGGAAGGGGACCAAGTTGACTATTTGTTTTGGTCCCCTTCCCCCTTTTATGAAAAACACACTCAAAGCATTTAACAAAATTAGAGCTCTTTTGTCTTCCAATAACGGGAGAAAATAAGGTCTTCTAGGCAAAGACGGTGATTTGTAGTTATTACAGCATCCCCGCAGCAGAGGGCGAAGTAGGGCTATCGATGCAGGTGTGCATATTGACAGTTGTGCATGGTCGTTACTCGGAAGGCAGTAACCACTCGATACATAGAATAATCTGGGAGTTTCTGGATGATGCTTCTCCCTTTCTTTTAGTACAGAAGAGTGAAATCTCCTTATTGCCAATTTAATTTTTGAGGCAGAAGAATTATAACAAACCTCTATGAAAGGGTGTTTGTTAAAGTTCCCCCCCCCCCCCCCTTTTTTTTTTTTTGTCAATTTATTGGCAGTCTCATTTCCAGGGATACCGCAAGGGGCTAGGATCCTCTATAAGACGACTGTTTTTCTCTCATCGTGAAGGTCTAATAAGAGGGATTTACATTGTTTCACAGATATAAAAACAGGAGTTTGACACCCTTAGCGATAGTAAGTCTCACTGATTGATTGATTTATTATTAACGTCACCCTGTTCAGCTACACGAGGGCTTTTGGCGACGGACCACGTAATTTTGAACCATGGTCAAGTGACGTGGACAACACCTGAGCTGGAACCCCCCTCTCCTAACTACTACACCACACCAACGGGAGGACGTTTCAGCTCTCGACAGATTTAACGTGCATCGCTGCCCTACACGGCGGATCTTTAGTGGTACTGGGCTCGAACTCATGACAAGGCAAGCTACGGTCCTATACCTATACCACTCGTCTACCGCGGCCACATAGTAAGTCTCACAGCCTGATAGCTGGAGCATCACCGTTTGCGTCGTGTGTTTGAATGTTACAAAGTAATTCAAATTATTGAAACCTCTTTATCTATTGCAGTTTTTGAAGATCCAAGAGAAAGGTATCAAGAAAATTTTTTTGAATAAATTCCTGCTCCCACACAACTATTAGTATATAGTTTCGAGCAGTCAGTATAAATATGATTCAGTTCTGAGGGGGAAGGGGAACGAGTTAGATTGTCATCGTTCCTCTGCTACACAAAGCCTCTGTGCCACCTTGTGTCTTGAATTTGGGTTTCACAAGATCAAGGTAACACAGACTTTTCCTGACTTCCAGTGAGTTGATTCGGGTTATAAAGGGCTCATTTGCAGCATTAACGTCAAGCTTAGACTGCCTGCAGGAAACATTTCTGTGCTTTCAGCCTGCGGTGATAAAGATAGCAATGAGCCCACCAGGATTTCATGGCGGCGTGTCAACGGGAGAATTAATAGAGGATTTTGTTTAATTTTAAAATAAAGAAGTGGATCCTGTGCAGTTCAAAGTGGGATAAAATTCACTTTATATTGAAAATATATTTCTGAAAACATCTGTAAGCAAGATGCACTGAATAACAAGAAGTTAATAATGAGAAAAGGATTCTCCACAAGAACCATGCCTTGTTGTAAACTAGGAAATAGGATTTAACGAGGATAATAGTTTTGAATCTCAGTTACAGAAATTTCACCATCCTTTGAAATTATTTTAGTGCATGAACTTGTTAACCGAAGTCCTTTATGTTGCTGATGATTAATTTTACAATTCTTCGCTGTAACTGTTAGATACACATGGCACTAAAGTTTTGATTTGTTATTGACTTTTTTCTTTAAAGCTTAACTTCTGTTATTGCTGTCATCTGTAGATCTTTTATAAATACCATATTGAAATTGAATTTTTCTTCTAAACATAAATGGCCGTTATGGATTTAAAAGTAAACAGAGACATGTTAGATATAAAGTTTGAGGGATATAAATTATCTTTAGATCCCATACCAGTTTTGAAACAGCCGGTTGTTGATGGTAATCTGTTTTTGTATTTTTAAAATTGTATTGTACTATTGTAAGTAAGAATATTTGATAAAACATTTAAAATGTGTTTCATGTATAATGATGTAATAAAAAATTTGGTACCGGTATACAAATTTTTCTTTGAAATAGATGTCCGCAATATTTTGAAAATTAATTTCTTTTTAAAAAATATTGTTTAATTCTTTCCGTTTCAATTAAATTTTTTTTGGAAAGTTTGGCATTTATGTATGTTAGAGGGGAAAAAATATAGAATGTTTTACACTTTTAACATTAAGGATGTAACGAATTTGATATTTGTTGTGAAAACTTTCTTTTGGCTCTTATTGCATGAAAGAAAAAGAATAAAGCATGTAAAAAAATTATATGATGTTGTGAAAGTAAATTCTAAACAATGTTCAGGAGAAGAATTTTATTGTATGCTATGACTGAAGTGATCATTATTTGTCAAAGTTTTATCAAATAAAAATATATTCATGTAGAGAAATTTAATACTTATGTTTTTCACCTAAAATGTTAGTTAAATTGGTTGACCTGTTTGAGTCTTAGAATAACATTCTGCTTTTGCTTCATTCTATATTATTTTCCTGGAGTATTGAATTGTATGAAAAATGGATTAAATCTAACTATTATAATGAAGGGTCATGAGTTTGAAACATGGGTACTTACATATTAGTGTTTCTGCAGCAAAATTGATGCCACATGAATCATGCCTTGATATCAAAACAAAGATTCTAACATGTTTTATAAGAAAAAAACTAATCAGTCAGATTTTGGTAAAAAATGGCACGATTCGCAGAGTGTCAATATTGCTGCTGTGACGCTAATACGTAAGTACTGAAATTTGAATTTTTCCAAATATTTTTGTTCGAAGTAAAAAATTAAGTATGCCATTACTTTTGGAGTTCAGTTGGATTTTAAGTCTTCATTGCAAAATGATGTTAAGACTTCATTTCTGAAGTTTTATTTGAATAAAATTTTTCGTTAGATTTGTATATTTGATTGGATTAAATTATTACATCTATTTTATTATTAGTTTCTGTTTGATTTTTATTTAAATTTGTTTTCTTAAAGGTGTAAGATGCTGTGAACTAAGCAGTGAAGATTACAGTTACCTTCATACACGTATGGCTCTTCTGCACAACTATCTATTTCAAGACCCATGGTCTCAAAATAGTGTTTTTTATATCAATGAAAGACTTAGAGTAATGTGGACATCATTAGGAGAGGTAATTGATACTCATCTTCATAAGAAATTTGAATTTATTTTAATTAAATGGTATATTTTCTGTGATGTTTTTGTTAGATTTATATTTAAACCATTTATCATTTTTGTACTTATCATTTATAGAGACCATGAAGCCAATTGTACAGTGGCATGTAGAAAACATTCCAATTCTATTCTTTCATTGTATTTGGAGTGAATGTATCTTATTGAATAATATTACAAGTATTCTTGTTTGAAATACGTTGGAAAAGTAGTTGCTGACTCATGGTCTTTTTAATTGATAAATATCATTATTTTTATTGAATAACTTTTTAAATCAATTTTTCGAACACAGTTTAACTCTTAAATTGTTTTTTAAGGGATGCATTTTATTTCTACATATTGTTATGTAGATGTGGTTCGAGGATTCTATGCTATTAGTTTCAAAGAGGAAAACAGTTCTATAAGAGCAGGGAAAACTTATTGTGAAAAAAAAAAAAAAAAAACAATCCTTAGAAATTCCAGTTACAGCAGTAAAATTTTCAAAAAAATTCCTAGAAGGCCTTCACACCTTCTTCAGCTCTCAGACACAACTATCAGTGTCTAAAAATACAAATACATAATGATTAAGACTCACAAGCATTCACTCCATAATATCAACTAATCGTTGACTCTTCAACAGTCAAAACAATACTGACTCAACTTCAGCAAGCTGCTCCAATTTTTGTAATCTTAATGGATCTTTCTCGAAAGATCCCCTTGCGTCATAGATTGTGGTATTAATAGATTTCTCCATTAATTCCTGAAGCATCCATATGGTTGCTAAGTTATCAAAAAAAGATGCCAACTTGGCTCTATCTCCAACATTTTGCCAAGTTTCCATTGAATTGCCATTATAATGCAAGGAACAGCATTGCTTGCAAATATTACAATTTTAGCATAAAATAAATACAACAAAAAGTAATATTAATGTATTACATTTCCAGATATAAATTATTTGTACTATTTTAAGCATTCATTACTCAAAATTTACTACTGCATGATTATTTGAGAGGACTGGATATTCCAGGTCATGAGCTTAACTTATAAAAAAAAAAAACACCTCATAAAAATATTTAGGCAACTTCCTTTAATTATTCATGAAATTGTAACTATACACATAATGTAATTATATGAAAACTTTCATAAATAATTTGCATTATAATCTACTTACAAAAAATAAAACTTTAGATCTACCTTGAATGAAAAACAAAGCTTTTTCTCAAAAAAATCTTTAATCTAAATATTTACTTTAAACACATATAAATATTGATATTGTAAATATCATTTGTACGTATAATTCAGAAAGGAGACTGTGTGATAGTCTTTAAAGCATGGATAAACACAATGACCCATGTTGCATCGTTCACAACAGTAAAAGTTTATCATTTTGTTGACTTCTTAATGTTTGTACACAAAATACTCTATCTTTGTCTTTTCCCTCTTTCATTCACATTTAGTTTGAGAAAATGTCTTCTAGAAAGAGCCTTAGCTATTGCAATACCAACGTTAAAAAATGTTCATCTAATAAGAAAGATAAAATTGAATAAAGACAGGAATTCCTAAAATCAGAGTGAAATATTTATATCCCCAAAGAAAAAAAAACTTATTTGAAGCATTTGAAATTGCTTGATGTTTCACATTACATGCAGCTACAACACATCAGCTGAATTTTGTTTACTATGTATCTCTCACTCCCAAATCTAAACAAAATACCGGAATCAGAAAAAACTTCACAAACACAAGGTCAAAATATAAGAGGTTTGATTAAATTTAATGTAGTGGACATATAGTTCCATTTTGGGGTTTAAATAATACTAATCAAATGTGTATGTTCAGAGAAAGCAAATTTGACACACCTGTCCTGAACCGGTAATCACTTGGCTGCCAGTGACATTTGAGGTGGATGCATATGTGACACACCTGTCTCTAAAGTGTTTCCTTTTGATCTGTACATCTTTGTGAAATAGTTGATACTTTTTAAATTTTTGCAGAAAGGATAAAGTAATTTTTATAGTTGAATCATAATTAATTTTTCTATTATTTTTTAAAATTTGTTTTTAGATTAATAGCACTATTTTTACTAGTTTCAAATTTGTATATGATACCTGCCTCTGAATTTATTACATTGCTTAATATGAAATATGCTTAATTCTGGTCTTTTCAACAAATTAAAATCACAGTTAAATCTATCTAAACACAGTAAAATTAATTTTGAATATTCTTGTAGAATACTTATCAAAATTCTATTTCCTAAATAGATAATTATTAAACATTACAAACAATTAAACATGGTTCTTGTTTTCTAATGAACATAAAGTTTTAGTTGTAGTACTCTTAACTATTTTTTTTTTGTTTGACTAATTAAACCTGTTTTAAAGGCTTTACGACCAAATTAAATAAACATAAGTTATATTATCATTCAACTTTTCAATAAATATTTTGTTTGTATTACATTGTGACAAATCAATTTATTAAACAACGTTGTAATACAGTACAGAACTCGTGTTATGTGAAACAAAGAATTAGTATGAATTAGGAGGGGGGGGGGGGGTATATTCCCAAAATTAAAAACATGCTATTATTTTTTCTTAATTATTTCTTTATTACATTTTCTTAAGAAGTAATACACATTAATAATGATTTAAAAGGTTTTCTTTGTCATTTCTTCGCTGTTAAGTACAATTAACCGTTTCTACTTCTCTTTTAAGATATTCTTTTTTTTTTTTAATATTTGCCAGACATAAGTTAGGGCTACAGATTATTACATAAAAATAAAAATTTAATTTTTACTTCTTTAAAAAATATTCAGTACTATGTAACCAAAATTTTTAAGCTACATTGTCAAAAGAGGCATGCAATGAAAGTTTTAAAGTGTATGTAAGTATTAAAAGTTTACGAAAGTTCTGTTGGAAAATCTGATATTACATGCACACTCAAATGAAAAATTAGCTGTTTTTTGCATTTAGATGCTTTATCACTCTTATGGAGCTATTGTGCAAGGATTTCCCTTATTTCAAATTGATGAAGTTCATTTTAATAGTTTTTATTACATTCCATGTTGTCAGGTGTTTTACCCACTCTGAAACTGTGTTAAGAGTGAATCCATGCTATAAAAGACCATTATTTAGGGTTGTTCCCAATTCATGAATTATGTTAAAGGGAATTTGTGGTATAAAAGCACCATATATTATACAGGGATGTTCCCAATTCTCAAATCTTGTTCCAGTGAATCTGTGTTGTAGAAGTGATGTGTTATATTAGAGTTACATGTATTTTTTCTTTCAAAAATAAACTCAATAATTAGCTCTATTTTGTGTTCTGAAGGTAATAAATGGCCAAATTTATTTTATTTACATGGTTAATTGTATTAAATATATGCTCTTAACTAAAATATTCTCATTATTTTTAAATGTTATTTGATCTGTTTCCAAGTGTGCAAATCTTAATTTACTATATATTTTATGCTGTATAATTTGTTCATGAAATAAAGCTAAAAGTTATAGTATTTTTAAGTAAAGATTAAATTTTATTTTAAATTGAAATATGCTATAAGCTTGAATATTTAGTTGTGTAATAAAGTCTGTATTGCATAGAAATTTTTATCTTTCTGTGTTGTTTCCAAGTTGCTGTTAAAATTGAATACATTTCTTAAAATATTTTATATTTTTATTCTAAATTTGTGTCATTTACTTATTTATCAGCTATGAGAACATACATTTTGTAGGATGGCCGTTTGAACTCTCCACGCTGCATTTGGAATGTTCCAATAGATGCTACAGGCTCCCATTCTAATATTACTATATCTTTTCCTGGAGCTGAATGGGCAGTGTTATGTAATGGAAGAAAGAATCTACATATTTTATATACTCCCAGTCGTTCTGCTGGAGAACCATGGATGGTAAAAATAATTCAAATTTCTTTATTAGATTTGTATTTTTTAACCCCTGTTCAATGTATCTAGTTTCAAATATCAATACACATGTTTGTTTATGAAATTCCAACTACTTTCCTTAGAAATAATGTTTTGGATGTTGTCATGTAATCTCCATCTAGTTTAACCAAACATGTTTATTTTAAAAATCATGTAATTTAAAACATGACAAAAATATTATATGTATTTATTGTAAAATGTTATATTCCAGAATTCAAATAATTTTTGCGTTTTATTAGAATTTTATTTTTATTAATGATATGCCATTTCCAATCTGGAAACTATAGCATTTTCATGCACTGAAAATTTGACAGTCATTCTTTTTGATAGGTTAACAACATTATTTAATTCAAAGATAGTCTGAATAGTTCTATAAGGTATCAGTAGAAAATACTTAGGAAAAAAAAATACATAGTATTATTGGATATCTGGTATTTGGTTGCTTATGATAATGAGAAAAATGAATTCTTTATCTAGAGAAGGTATAAAGTCATCTTTTGTAACATATATATTAGGTATATCATATAATGCAATTGAAAGAACTATTTATATAAGAATATTATCTTGAATGGTTGGATCAAAGTGCCAGGGACTAAGCAAAACATATAACAGTTAAACCTCTTACATGCCAATGTTCCATTATTGGAACATCATTTTTGAAATTTTCTGAAAAATTCAATTTTATTCATATTGTTCCGTAAAAATTATTTTGAAGACAAGAAATATGGAATATTTTTTTGGAATTGAAGTAATGTTGCTAAAGTAAATTGTCTCTGAGAAAAAAATTCTAAATTATGCATTTTTTTTACTTTTCATTGAGCAAAATTCAAAATTTCACATAAAATTCAAAATTAAAAAAAATGTTTTTATTATTTAGTAAAAGTAATTAAAAATGGTCATTTTAACTATAGACTTCAAGATATCATAAAAAACATCGTTATTTTTTTTTACTATCGGGTAAGAAATTTCAATGTTCCAAAAATGGAACATTGGCGTGTAAAGGTATACATTTTAACACAATGCAGTTACTTCGTTAACAGTTTATAGAAGAGCGGAAAAAGATTTCTGAATGCTAAAAACTTTAAGTATGTGTCGGAAGAAGAAATATATGACTACTGACTTTTGTTTTGGGTTTCATTCCCAACTCGCCCGCCCCCGTTTCACCCGATGCTGGACAATCTCAAGTGAATTTCTCAGCTGCAGCAAAACTGCATGTGCGTTTATTGATAGTTAAATGTTGCGTGTTACTTTATTAGTGTCATTAGTGTTACTTCATTGTGTTACTTTTATTTAATGGATTACCTGGAGTTTATTTAGTGGTTTAGTACCTGGAGAAGATTTATACTGGAGCACACAAGATATATCAGTCCCTATTGTTTCTACTATAATGCCTAGAAGTAGATTCAGAAATATAAAGAAATTCTTTCATATAATACATAATAACAAGTTGACATCTGGAGATAAAATAGGAAAAATTTCTTCTTTTTATGTAGAACTAGAAAAAATAAATTTCGGCACTTTGGCATCTTTCATTCTAAATTGAATATAGATGAATCGATGGTCCCTTATTATGATCACCATTCAGCCAAAATGCTTATCAAAGCAAGCCGATTAGGTTTGGATGTAAAATATGGATGTTGTGTTCCAGGAGTGGCTATCCTTACTCTATGAGAATTTATTGTGGAAAAGAAGCTGGTAATAGAAAACTCTTCTCAGGATCTAGAGTAGTAATGTTTATCCAAAGTTGAAAGTTCTGACAAGCATGAAATGTTCTTTGCCATTTTTTTTTTCATCACATAAACTGTTAACAGAACTGTCTGAAAAGAATTTTAAAGCAACTGGCACAATTCAAGATAATCACACAAGAAGAGGCCCTTTGAAATCTCAAAGGAAGCAAAAAAATGTCAAAGAGGTAATTTCGATTACCAAAGTGACGGACCAGTGTACATTTGCCGTTAGAAAGACAGTGCTGTAGGAACTGTAGCATCCAATAAATTAACATGTGAACCTATCACTAAAATCAGGAGATTTTGCCATGCTCAAAAAAAGATTGATGTTTGTCAACCAAATCTTATAATGGGAAGTGGAAGTGTCAATTTACTAGACAGACATCTTGGAACATATAGACCTCTGCACCAGCTGGGGGCACCCGTCGGGGAACCTGTCCCCTATCCCATCAGAGTACATTTAAAAAATCCTGCAGGGAAAAAAATGTTAGATTTTTCTCATTCACATGCAAATTTTTAGTTCTTTTCCCCCATTTTAATTTTTAGATTTTTAAGGCCCATTTCAATGGTTTATCGAGTATCATACTCTGCCCCCCTCTACAACGCGGAGAATGATGAAACCCTTGAGGAAATGTATAATGCCACCTCTGGTTTACATATTACTTCTTAAAAATGCAAAATAATAATTAATTTTTGAATTAAAATGTCATAGGTCATAATTTTAAAAACATGTAAAAAACTTAAATGGTACCTGCCAATGTTCCATTTTTAAAACATGCTAAAAATCTTTAAAAAAAAAATTTTTTTTTGTAAAAATTTTCTTTTTGTAGATTTTATGTTTCAATTTTAATTTGATTCTTAGCAAAATTTTGTTTGTTACCTTTCAATCATAGTGCAATGTTTAAAAGGTCAAGAAATCAGCTTGCCTTAATGCACAAACATACATTTTACAAGAGTTATCTAGAAAAAAGAATGATAGTGAACTGATTTCCCACTACACCAATTCCCTTGCTTTAGTGTGAGTCAAGTTTTGTTGCTGAAAGGTTGTGCTTCTATGTTTTGTAACATTTAAAAAGAGCTGCATCAATAGAAAATCCTGCCAAATGTGAAGTGTGTAGTGTCATTCAGTTTCTGAATGCCCAAAATATTTGGCTTGTTGAAATTTATTGAGTGAAGAATGTTTACAATGATATTGCAGTGAATGAATAGCCACAATGTAAAATCCCGCCAAATGTGTAGTGTGTAGTATCATTCAAAATGTTTGGCCTATTGTAATTTATAGGGGTGTTGCAATGAATGAGTCTTCAGTGTAGAAATGGTGCATAATGTTTTATCAAGGAAGATTCCATGTGCATGGCAATCATCAGAGTGAGAAGCCATCACATTTTATGAATGAATTAAAAGCAAAAATATTAATGACAAATTTCAAGAAAGCCAGCATTTCACTTGAAACTCACTACATGCATCTTTCCCACAAATTTCATTATAATTCCTACATGATGTAGTGACAAAGCACTTTGGTTACTAAAAGTATGTTGGTAGGTGCCTAAAAACTTGTCTGATTTCCATGAAGAAGCTCTAAAATTTCTGACCTAATTTCACTATGATGGTGATGAATTTTTCCTCCTCAATGTGTAACAGCAGGTGAATTTTTGATGTCTTTTAAAAATCTGAAAAGAACATCAGTCTATGGAGTGGCACTACCCAATTTCACCCTAAAAACCCAGAAAAGAAAAACAAATTTTCAAAAACAGGAAAGGGATAGCAACATTTTTTCTAGGACTGAAAGAATTTGATCCCTGTAGAGTTTATGCTGAAAGCATTCTCAATAAACTTGGCGACCTGTTGTGAAACTTTTCAGTAATTTAGTTGTACCATCCAAAAGAAGAGACATGGAGTGTTGTCATTAAAGCGTTTTAAAGGTCTAATGATGTATCATGCATTAGCATGAAAATTGTGAGTGCCTTAAAATCTTAAAAGAGAAGTTTTTTGCCATTTTCCGTACAGCCCTGACTTAGTACCAAGTAATTTCCACTTATTTTTGAAACTAAAAAGATATTTAGGTGGAAAACAGTTCACAAATCATGAAGACTACAAGCAAGAAATAGTATCCACGTTAAATCTTTGGAAGCAGAAGAGTATAACATCAGAATAGAAAAATTGCTCACGTTACAATAAGTCCCAAGACAGCTATGGTGACTTCATTGAAAAATAGAGTTAGGTAGTGTGAATTTGTGAACTTTTGTGCTTCTATGTTTCATTTTTATTTAGTTATGCCAAAATGTTTTTTTACTTTCTGGAATGTTCTTATTTGTATTCATAAACAAAAAAATAAACATGATAGTCTTAAACATTAAATGTAAAGAAGTTACTACAGCTGTCTAGAAACAAGAACAAGAAGAAAAAAAAAAGAGGCCTAGATTTGATGAAATTATCACAAACTGTTTTTAATACACAAAATATATGTAATTACCTGGAAGAAAAGAAAAATGATATAACATCTAATCAATCAACACCAGTGGCATAATGGAAAATATTAAGAATCCCCTGCAAAGTCAGGCTATGGGCCCCAAGTCGTACTTGGCAGCAATCAAACTTTAGGCCCCCTAGAATCCTGGGCACCCTTATGTTGAGGGGGCGGGGTTACGTTATGCCACTGATCTGCACACACTACTGTAAATCGTAATAATATGTAAGAGAAGAGAGCAGTTAATTAAATAATCATGAACATAAATAAATATGAAGCAGAACATTAATAACACACCACATAAAAAGTGAATCATAAGATTAGCATTAATTGGAATTAAAACATATGAAATAGGCATGGCTTTGCTCAGAGGAGCAAAGCAATAACAAAAGTATATTTATGAAATTAATTTAAGACTACTGAAGGAAAAAAAGAATTAAAACAAAAGCTTCATAAAATCTTTAATTGAATAAGAAATTGCATAATACTTCTAACTGAAAATAATTTTCTCAAACTATTGTAATTTAAGAATAAACTGAAAAAGAAATTACAGTATTAGAATTTTTTAAAACTCAAATCTATTTAAAACAGATATGTCAGAGACCAATTTAGCTTGAGAACAGAAAAAGGAATTAGGTTTAATTTTGAAGGATTGTGTAAAAATTGCAAAAGCAGAACTGTAAACACAAACATGTTGACCTAATTGAAATGTAACTGTTGAAGGAATGCTTTTTTTATAATTTATTTGAAAAACAATTGGAAGGAATAAATATAATAAACATGAAAAATATTTAAGAAATTACACAAAGAATAATATTTTATTGAGTGATATATATGACTTCTCTTAACTATAGTTATATGAAGAATCATTTCAAAATTGATTTTAAAAAAAATTATGGTGAATTTTGAAAAAAATCTCAGTGCATAAGCATCATCCATGGTTTCAACGTACCAGATTTTGCTTGTATGGGTTTTTCAGTTGTGCTATATTGGATGATGACACTTTTATCAGCATAGATTTAGGTACAATTTTTTAATCCTACCTAAATATTTCAATAAGAGCTGTATGCACTCTCTGTATTTTGATTCTCAGATATTGTAGCAGAATATTTATAAAATTTTGATAAATAAATTCATTATTTTATGTAGTTTGCTCTTAAAAATTTTATGTAGAATTTTTGCTTAGATTTGAGGAAAGCGTGATTCATGGAATTGTCATTTAAACAATTTGTTATTTTAGTCCAAATTAAGATTACAATGCCTTTTTTCAATAAACTTCCAAATCTGTTAAATGTATCTTATAATGCTGAATTCAAAGTTTTCAAATATATGATTCATATTTTGTACAGAAGGGATTTATCTTTAAAATTTCACACAAATGTCCTCTCTATATATTATATATGAATTTACTTTTTAGTGTTGTCACACGTATGATATGGAAATAAGCACTTCAAGTTATCTGCTACATTCTGTTCATCGTACAATTCCTGGAAGTCAACAAATTGATTGCATTGTTGCCACTGTAGAGCACAAATCTAAATTACCAAATGATGTGTCTTTTCCAGACTGTTATACATTTGTTTCAGTACTGGAATGGATTTCATTTACTTGTGGTGAGACTTATTTTTGAATTTATTTATTTTGATCTGTTAGAAAAGGAATTACTTGCTTTTAAATGGGAATTCCTGTATATTTTTTTATCAATTGATATTTATTATTTATTTTTGTTAATTTAATCTGTGAAGAACAATTTAAATCTTAAATGTGAATATTATAATAATTCATGTTATTTAGAGTGTATATTTTTAGCCCTTTTAATTTTGTTTTTGCTTTATATTTTAGGTCAAAATAATCAAATTTGGACCACAAAAAGAACTCGCAAACTAGTTAGCTCAACTTTTCCTGAGTATGCTGCTATTGACAGTATTGGGGATGCCGTTTGTGTTGTTTCACAGAATAGTTTTAAATGTTATTTTGATTCAGAAGGCATGATAAACTCAAATATAGATACTATAGAAAAAGGTAAATTGAATAAATTTTCATACTTTATATATTAGCTTACACATGCTAAAATAAAATATTCCTGAATAAGTACGTTGTTTAATATGATATGCTTTAACAAAGAATTGATTGTATTTAAGAGAATATTCAGCTCCCAAATATATGTAATATTATAATAATTAAAAATTGAAATAATTAATATAAATATATTATTATGCATATGAAATAGATTTTAAATTGAAAATATAAATAGGAATCACATAATTAGTTCCATGGATAATCTAAAATATTTATTATTGGGATGTTCACATTATTTTGGATACTTATGTTATGCTTAAACTTTACCTATAGTTGTTCAGTGTTATATTAAATCATTTTTTCTTTCTAATTTTGCTACTCTAGAAATATGTCAGTGTGTTATTATGATGTGGGTCATATATGATATGACTTGCCGTTTTAGCTAAATGGTCATGGTCATGAACACACTGCCGGTGTTGTTTCTATTGAGTTGGAGGTTTGAGTCCTGGTGTCATTCAAAACCCACCATGTAGTTATGCATGTTAAAGCTAGAGAGATTCAAAGTCTTCATGTTGGGGGCCAGCTCAGGTGTCGTCCTTGTGACTTGACTAAAGTTTAAAAATATAAGGTTTGTTGCCTATATAGCTCTTGTGTAACTTTGTAATGTGATGTTAATAAACCTTCAACCAATCAATGTATGAAAGTAATCCCAAGATTAGTAAAATAAACAAAATGGTTGGATTAAGTAAAGTATATGAGGTGTGACAAAAAAAAAAAAAAAAAAAAAAAAGATTGGTGTAATAAATCATGGTACTTACAGAATTAGTTCTTCATGACAGTATCACCTTCAAAGTAGTTCCCTTCAGCATTCATACACTTCTGCATTCGGTGCTGCCATTGTTGGTAACAGTTCTGGAACGAGGCTTTTGGAAGGCCCTTCGGGAGATTCTTCATTTTTGCCTGAACCTCTTCAACTGAGGTAAAAGGGATTCCCTTTAAGCAAGATTTAACTGTAGAAAATAAAAAAAGCCACATGGGATCAAATCAGGTGCATAAGGAGGACGCCCCATCACAGTAATGTTTTTGCTGGTCAGAAACTACTTGACAGATAGGGCCGTGTGAGCGGGTGCATTGTCTTGGTGCAACAGCCATCCATCATTCCCCGATTCTGGCCTTTTTTACTCAATCTTTGCACAAAGACTTTTTAGTACTTTAATGTAGTAGTGTTGATTAACAGTCTGACCATTGATGTGAGTGGCAACCAACTCATATCATAAATTTTGGCAATGTTTTTGTCTGTAATCGCTTTCTTTGGGCGCCCAGCATGTTCATCTTCTACACTGACCCTTTCCTCTGAAAACCTCTTATACCATTCAAACACATGTGCACTAGATAAAGTTTCATCTCCACAAGCTTCGGTTAATAGATGAAATATTTTTGTGGCTGATTTTAGTAAGTTTCACAAGAAACTTGATGTTGATTCGAAATTTTTTCGGCAGAATGCAGTTGCTTGTGTTCACTCAATGACGCAGTGCTCCCAACTGCATGATTGATTAAGGAAAAACTGGCCATATTGGATAGAGGAAGTGCATGAGATGACGTCACCAAAACAGTTGTTGCCAGATCCACTCTTTTTTCAAGCTACACTCTTAGTCTCTTTTTGTGTGTCATACGTTGTATGATTTTTTTTCTGTTTCAGTGCTCAGAGTATTGTTTTTTATTCTGGTAATCGACATATATTTTGTAATGATTTCTTAGAATGTTAAATACAGATGTAGCTAAAATAAAATGTCGGTAAAATCTAAACACAGCTAAAGTCAAGAAAGTATTGAATAGGAAAATCAATGTATACTGAATATACTTCTACTTGAATGATTGATATCCTAACTAACAGGTAAATTGAGGGTATCAATTTGCCACATTCATGAAAAATCATACTAGTCATTTGTAGTTAAAAGAAGTCCTTATGAAACCATATTCTATTGTTTTGCAAAGATGAAAATGCCTTTCTTTATATTATCTCACAGAACATATCATATTTAAAGAAAAAGGAAGAAAGAAAACCTTGGAGAAATCATAAGATTCATATGAAATTGTGATTAATTGTATGCATGAGGTCATGTTGAGACCAAGGTTGCTGAGTTGTGATGGTTGCTCATAGCCAGCATTGTCGTCATAGGTTCAAGTCATCACTGAAGTTCAATTTGTAGAGGTGTTGTTTGCACAATAAATCTGTCAAAGTTCATTTTCCTCAAGTTTGTGTGGTGTGGAAGTTTGAAGAGTTGGGTGTCAGTTTTAGCATCATCCTCGTCATTTGACCCCAGTTCAAAATTGCATGGTTTATTACCAAAAGCCTTTGTGCAGCTTCAAATTGCTATATTAATAAAAATCAAATCAAGTAAAAGGATATATTTTCCTGTTCTATATAATAACCTGTAGAAATATGAGAACTTATGGATAGTATTCTATACTATTGATTGAGGATACAGTTATTTGTATAAAAAATACAGTTAGACCCTAATATGCTAACCCTCATCTAATGAATGTTGCAATTTGATTAATTTGTTCTCTTCCCTGATTCAAATAAAGGCAAAAAATCTCTATTTAACGAATGATAAATCCTGAATTTACGATTTATTTCAACAGCTAAAAAAATGTTTAATTAGTTTGGATTAGAAAAAATTGGATTTCTTTGCAAATGACATGTCTTTTTTATCCAGAACAGAAAAATACTTTTCTTGTTCACAGAAAATTTCGACAGGAAAGTTAGATTATTTTATTAGATTTTGCAAGTGTAGATGAATCATGAGGGTAACCTATTGTGTGAGTTTTGAATAGGACAAGGAATTCTTTTCTGTAACTTGTATCAAAACTGTTAGTTATCTAATGTTTTACATTGTTTAAAAACTGTGACAGCATGCAGCAGAATGTAAATGATGCAGTATTTTCTTTTCTGCATAAAATCAAAAGAACTCTTTCTAGTCAGGAATCAAAAAGATTGTCAAAAATTTGTCAGTATTTAAAAATTTTTAGTTAACTGGTGTGCAGTAATTTGTTAATAGTATTTTTAGCTGTCAAATAAAAAGGGTGTAAGTTTTAATTGTGGATATTTTTTGTTTAGTTGTTTATTATAGAATTTCCAAAAGTTAAGTGCAAAAAAATTTTTTTTCTTTGGACCCTGATATTACTAATAACCCTGAATTGAAGAATAAAATGTCCCATTTTGTGGAATCAGGATTCAACTGTATTCAGTTATCCTGCACTTCCAAGGAATCATTTTTGAATAATGAAAATAAAAGGAACAAACAGTAGGAGCAAGTCAAGAAAGGTTTAGAAATGCAAACGAAGGGTAATTCTTTCTTCTGTAAATCATTCGAATGTCATTAAAGAGGTGTCGCTGTGAGAATTAAATTACTTGAAATAAACACAGAAAAAATTATGCCTGATCAATTTTGGGTGGGATTCGTAGCAAGTGGAGGATGATTTTTATAAACTTGGCACACAATTACCATTATCTGAAAACAATTATTGACAAGATCTGAATTTATCTTTTACATGCACAGATTTTTAACAAATGAAAATATTCCTACCATAGAAATATTTTAAACAAGTTTTAAAATAATTCTTTTATGTGTGACTGGGCTTCATAAAATGTTATTGCAAACCTTAATGTACTTCAAATAGAAGTGTTTTTATTCAATAGTGCTTGTCAAAAAAATCATTTGCTGTGTATTTCAAAATATTACTGATTTTTTTTAGATGTAACAAAAATAGTTTTATCAAAATTTTATAAATTCATGTATTTTATTCTAATATAACTTTTAAATCATTTAATTGATTTTAATACTATCAGTTAAAATGTTTTAGTTATTGAAAACCAGCAATTGTATGTTTCAACAATTACCAGTGTATTTTATTTTCAATCTTCTAATGATTATATGAAATTTCTTGTGTAACTTTATGGTATAAAGTTATAGTAGTTTTTAATTAGTAATGCCAGATATTACTGAATTATTTGCTTGAGTACATATGTAGACATACTAAAATGTTGCTGTTATTGAAACAAAGATCTTATTTTTTCATTTTAATGAGTATCTAGTAGACAGTATGTAGATTAATTGTGCAATGAGAAGAATGAGACAATTTTCTTTACTTTTAACTGATTGGCTTAGTTAATCTGCAGATTATCTAGGTTATGTGCTAGATAGTCTGCTAAAAATTCTTTATCAAATTTTTGTATTTTGACTGTAATGTGTATTATTATTGTTAACATATCTTATATTGTATAAGAGATATTTTCCTTTTGAAACATTTACATATTAATTATTTTATTTTTTTAGGATAATTCAGTTTTCTTTGTTCCAGTATTTTATATCTATATATTTATATATTTATAGAACCTAAGCCTCCTAAATACACATACATTCAAACTCCTGAAGATATCACAGTTTATTTTCGTGTCCCTGAGAATCTTAAGAAATCGGATTTTCAAATTACATTTCATGCTCAGTATATGGAGGTTCTAGTACAAGGAAAATGTGTTATATCTGGAGATCTTGCAAATTATATTGACCATGGAGCTTGTACTTGGATTTTAGATGGAAATAAGTAAGAGAGAGTTTTTGATTCCTTGAAATGTAGCTATGTCAGATTATTGCTCTTTTTTTTTATCAGATTCATTTATTTTTTTTCCTTTCAAAATACATTGGTTTGTGTAAAACTTAATTCTTCAAATAATATTAAAATTAGGAACCAAACTGGAAACACTACTTCAGATGGTAAAATGCTCTAATATTAATTTTATATATAGGTATATTTACATGCAGTTAACAGCATATTTTTATATGTTGCTAATTTATATTTTTCTATTTTCTCTTGCAATAAACACATTTCTGTTTTTTTTTTCTCTTATATTTTCTACTTATATACTTTTCTTTTATGCTTTAGTGGCAAGTTGAAATGTAATTATTTATCATTAAATTTGCATTTTATTGTATGCTTTTTAATTTAACAATTGTTATATAAATAAATGAAATGATGTATTATTAACCATACACATTTATACTGATATTATATATTATCTTGAAAAGCCCATTGGCTCAGTGGTAGCATATCGCACTTCGGTCTGAGCAATGTCGACTCAACCTTTCATCCCTTCAGTGGTTCAATAAATGAGAACCAAGTTTGCTTGGGAACTAACACTGGGGGTTGCGTGTAAGATTGACCACCTGACTGGAACATCTGCTTGTGCTCTTCAGGGCCCAAGATTACATAAACTAAGATGGGCACAGTAAGCCTTGGCCCTCATTAGCTGTTGCACCACTGAGTTTAGTTTATGTATTATTTTTCAATCTGAAAAAAAAGTTTTCAAAATTTCAATTCTGGTCTTAAGAGCATTAATTAAACATTTGAATGAATGATTTATTATAAGAAGCATATGGAATAAATATAAGAAATAGTAGCAGTATGTACAAAAAATATCACCGGAAAGATATCTTTAAGTTTGTGGATATTTCAACTTTTATTTTGGTAGTTTAAATATTTAGAAAAGATTGTGATAAATGGGGGGAAAAAAAGGAACAATAAAATTATGTTTTATTAATTCAATTAATCATATTTGTTTTTATTTACTAACATTTTATGATTCAATTTTTTGAATAAAAAAGTTATTGTTCTTGGTTATTCAGATGTAAGTTTATTTTACTAAAAGTTTATTTGTTATTATTGATGAAATTTTCTTCATTAATTTTTATGTATAAGCTTTAACTTGAAATTATATCCGGAATGTGATTTTGTTATTTATTATTGGTGCTAATTACATAAGAATTACAAATTTCTTCATCTTTCTTTAAATTTCTTATTTCTTTATTATTAGGCTAGAGGTAATACTGTACAAAGCTGAAATAGGTTTAATGTGGCAGGAACTTATCAAAGGAAATAAAGAAGGTGAGGAACTGATGGACCCAACTTTCATTGCTGAAGTACATGCACGTCTTGCTCATCTGACTTCAGAAACTGAGGTATTCTTTTGACTATTTTTCAAATTTAGAATAAATAAATGTGTTGGAATAAATATCCATTATTTTTTTTACTTACTAGTGTGAAAATTTTTTAAGAAATTCTAGAAAATGGTATCAATATAATTTTTGAAACTATTCTGTTGTAATGACAAACTTTACTTTTGTATGATCAAAAATTTATGAAAATTTTGAAGCTTTATATAGAAAAGATTATGAAGTAGTATTTCTATTAAATTATGGGAGGGGGGGCCCAAGACAAGTAAATGAGAACAAGTATGGTTATGAAAAGTATTTGTTTATGTACTTCTGCTTTTAGTCATTAAATATGTGGGAAGAAGCTTTATTTTGATCATAATGTATTTACAGTTTCAAAATACAAATGGATGATCATAGTTGAAATTTGGGCAAAATGTGCATACTGTCCCATAAGGAACGTACAGCCAGACACAAATCACTACAATGCAAAAGACAGTCTAAAATTTATATTCAAGCCGCACCTTAAGTTCAGTGCTGCCAATCATCTGCTCTAGCACTGCAAATTTTTAAGGCGAGCTAACTCCCTTAATAGAATGTTTAACTGTGTGTGTGGTACAGAGGATGATTTTTGAGGGACTCTGATTCTGCCTAGGTGAGTGGTGAAACTGCAGATGATAGCTCAGTATCTAAAGAGAAAGACTACTAAAATACTCTAAATAAAGGAAGGATAAAAAGGGTCCAATGGCTTAAAAATATTGTTGGCAAAATAAAAAGTCCCAAAAAAGTTATTTAAAATCATTTCAGAGGCAATTTGCACCCAATGCATTAAAAATCAAAGAATATGGCAGCAACTACCTCAAAAGCATAGTGAAAAAGTAAAATGTGAAATGACTGAAAATAAATGGATGAGAAACCAAGAAAATGATCTCAAGTCACATCATCAAAAGCATGAGGAAAAAAAGTTATTCAATGTAAAAAATAACAAGATGCACACAGGGGGACCAAACATTGATCCGGGGCTCCAACAAATTGATTGGTTGTAGGGGAGCAGTAAAAGAAAGAGTCAAAAAAGGAGGGGAAGAGTTTGAAAGAGTAGATATTGGTTCATAATAATAGATTTTTAGTCTAGTTCTAAATTACACTGTAATACTTTTCCCCCTCAGTTTCTGGTGATTGTATCATTTCTTTCGTGATTGTATGTTATAAGAGTTATATATATATGTAATAATTCCTTGTAATTTAGTCTTTAATAGCTCTTGATTTATTTATGGTCTAGTCCTTTCAGGACAACAGTTTAATTATTTTAATAAGTTACCCACCTAATGGGGACTTCTGGAACTACATCCATCCCCCCTCAAATCATGTGATGTCCCGCTGGGTATCAGATCATTTGAAATCCCTCTCTCTTTTGTCTGTGTCTTTAATCATGTAGCCGGCTGCATTGTGTAGTGTCATAGTTTCTTTGTTCTGTGTAGTGTCGTCCATGCTTTATGTCTTTAAAATGCCTATGTGTTTCAAGATGTGAAAAAAATGGATTTACTAATCACAAGACTGCCTTGTCAATAACATTGAATACACAACATCAATCAGCATAGAAAATGTATCTAATATACAGTAATCATTCACCACCGGCCACACCCTGTTCTTTCGTTACAGTACCATCCACTCACCACATTATAGTTATCATTACTATTCTAGAAATATTCAAAAATATTTCATTTTTTTTTTATTTTTGTTGTAACAATTTTTTTTTCTGCTTTTGTGATTGTACATTTTTGACTAATGTAAATTTTTGATAGCTATAACATAATAAAATTTGAATGAAGCTTACATAATATTAAGCTTTTAAAGCATCTTCAGTTTTATACATTTTGCTACATGAGATAAACTGGTATTGTAAAGTTTTAATTAGTACTTAAAAAAATTAGTCAGAAACTTTTTTATTTGTTATTCTTAAGACTTCTATTTATACCAGAGCTACACATTTCTTGACTTTTTTGAAGGCAGTCATTGTTGATCTCAACAGAGTGCATTCAAAATAACTGTTTTACTCCTAAAATGTCATTTGCTTGATCAGTTAAATTTCTGATTAATCAATAATTTTTTGCATTCCCAGAATAAGAAAAAAATAATTTGAGGTTGAAGCTGTTGAAATAATCAGTTTTTTTTGCCTCCAACTACCTTTTATAATTTAAACAAATAAGGATTGAAGAACCTGATAACGGGAAGAAAAAGAGCAACCTTTTCTAATTTTCATTTTCAATTTGTAGCAGAGTTGGCACTTTACAAAAAATAAATAGTTTTTAAAACAATACAGGACATGCTACTGGACAAAATCAGAAGAGTATGGATTTGGCAAAATTAACATGCCAAATTGCTTAGATTCATCAATAACAGCTTGAAAAGAGTGGATATGTGCATTGTTGTAAAGAAGACACCTTTGGTGATCATATTATTTTTTGATCAGAACATTTCACAATTTATTCCTCAATGTGTAATAATATGCACTATTTGTGGTCTGACCCTTCTTCAGGTATTATAGTTATCCCCATGAGAGAAAGTCCCAATACACAGACACAGCTTGACCTTCCTTACAGACTTCTTAGGGGGAGATGAGTTGCTGAGCTGTTACTCATTGCTGATCTGTTTGATCTCTGGATAATATTGATGAATCGATGATTCATCCATTGTTATAGTTGACCTTGAAAATCATCTTCCTTTTGCTCTTTCCTCGATAGGTCATGCTGTATTTGCTTTTGTAAAAAAGAGTGAGAAGTTGTGGATTAATGTTACATTTAATAATCTGAAGGAATTCCAATTTTTTCCGTAGTATGCTATCGGTTTTTGCATGAAAATACAAAAAACAGTACATAATTATTAGAATTTGTAGAATTAATTTTAATACTTTTCAATTATACTATGAAACAAAAATTTTCGAACAAAAGTGCACCCTACAGTTACCGCAGAAGAAAAAAAGGGTACTCATTAAATTGTTTTTATCATCTTTTATGATGTATTTCATGTATTATTTTCTTTTAGGTTACTCCTAGTAATAGAGTACCATTTAATTTAGAACAGTTAGAAGAATGTGATTCTTCTGTAGAACAGCTTACTTTTCAAAGAATAGATGGAAATGAACATTGTGAGACACATAAAGTAAGTTCAAAAATTATAACTTTTTTTTTATTATCTTTTATATTGTAAAACTATTATTTAATTAAAATTTAAAAGAATATTTCAATTTTTCTTAATTATACTTTTTATTACTCATACTTACAATGAATAACATATTTGAAGAGTTAATTAAGCTTTCCTTAGTTTATATTTGTGTGTAATCTTCATTCTGGAAGATGTTTTAATGTAAGTTTGCAATGTTACTAATTGTATAGTAGGACCTCTGTAAACTGTCTATCTAAAAAAGGGATTTTTATTTACATCAGGTATGCACAAAATTTCTATCTCTTTACAGCAAGATAACAATTTCCAGTTCAACTGATGTGCATGACATTGTGATGACTGGAGTCATTGGTCACTTAAATGTATAGGTACCAAGTGTATAAATGCATGTCATTTCTTATTGTGTACCATTTTCAAGTTAAAAGTATCTGATATGATTATCAATATGGCAAGTGCAAAGGAGACACTGATAAGATTAATAGGGAGGGTAATGTAGTATTGCTGTTGCCATCACTAATAAAAAAAAGTTTATAGGGTTTGATTGGGAGGTTGAGCTCCACACACTATTCTCCTCATTTGGCACCAACTACCATTTGTTTTGTATATTGACCAAATCTAACAGCCAAAAAGATTTTAATGATTGTTTAAATTCCATCATTTTCCAAAAACATTTATCAAAACTCCAAACATTTTTTGATGTGTAACATCTTTCCTCTTGGTTGCTGGATATTTGTTGAGAGTGATTTCGTGAAAAGGGACGGATGTGCGTAACAGGATGTGACGTAAGCAAGCGCTACTTGATTTGACCAATGAGAGTGCGTGGCTGTGTCTTTTCA
>BMAV01025279.1:69551-90858 GCA_019973955.1 Trichonephila inaurata madagascariensis | reverse complement strand
GTGGCAATTGATACTCCCAAAGACAAGAATTTCAACGGTCCTTAAGGAACTCCATGGCAGTCCAACTGGAGGTCATTTTGGTGTTATGAAGACCTTACAAAAAGTTCGTGAGCGCTTCTACTGGAACAATGTGCGTAGTGACGTGGAAAAGTGTTGTCGCACATGTGATCCCTGTGCTGCACGCAAAGGTCCAAGAAAACGCACTAGAGGAAGACTGCAGCTGTATAATGTGGGAGCGCCTTTCGAACGAATAGCTTTTGACATCCTAGGTCCACTTCCGAGATCGTCAGATGGCAACAACAACATCCTGGTTGTCATGGACTACTTCACTAAGTGGCCTGAAGCCTATCCTATCCCCGACCAAGAGGCCTCGACTGTCTCAGAGATTCTAGTTCAACGCTGGATCTCACGATTCGGGATCCCTCTACAACTGCACTCCGATCAGAGGAGAAACTTCGATTCTGCAGTTTGCAAGAGACTATGCGAAATACTCGCCATCGACAAAACCAGGACAACAGCTTTTCATCCTCAGTCTGACGGCATGGTAGAGAGGGTCAAGAGGACCCTATCGAGCACATCCTCTCTCCTGGTATCCAGTAATCAACAGGACTGGGACAAGAAATTGCCCTTTTTCCTGCTTGCCTACAGGAGTGCCGTTCACGAGACAACAGGCTATTCCCCATCCCAGATGCTCTTCGGACGTGATCTTCGTCTGCCTGCGGATCTTCTGTTCAGCCGACCACCAGATGCTCCCTTGGCTCCTGAGGAGTATGTCGAGAAACTCCAGGCACGGATGGAGGAAATACATCTGGCTAGGGAAAGAATCGGCTTGGCTTCCGAGAAGATGAAGACCCGATACGACGCAAGAGCAACCGGACACGACTTCCACGAAGGCGACAAAGTGTGGTTATGGAATCCAAAACGTCGCAAAGGTCTCTCTCCGAAGCTGCAGACCAACTGGGAAGGTCCTTACACAGTCCTAAAGAGACTGAATGACGTTGTGGTGCGGATACAGAAATCACCACACTCAAAACCGAAGGTAATACATTATAATAGGCTAGCCCCTTATCTTGGCCAAGATGAATAAGATCCTTAAGTTCAGACCATGGTCATTAATTATTTTGTAAATAATGTAAATTATTTCTCTTCTCTAATTCCTTAGTTTTATTTTAATATTGGAATTTATGTTTACATCTCTTCATGTGCTTTGTATTTATTTGTATTGTATATGCTGTGGAATACATTTGTTACTTTATGTGATTATTATGTGAGTAATTTGCCTGTAAATAGATGCCTCTTACTCAAGGATTGTACTGCCCGGGACGTGCAGTCTTTGAGGAGGAGGCAGTGTTACGAATTTTGTGTAAATAGTGTAAATAATTTGTATTTAAGTGTTTAATGCATTTATATTACTCTATGTTATGTTTATTTCATGTTAAAATTGTACCATTCACAAGCAATGCCTCCCCTTACGTTATAATGGCGATTCAATGAGAACTTGGCGAAATCTTGGCGCTAGAGCCAAGTTGACATCATTTTTGGCGGCCAATTTGGCGACTTCGGAACCTTCTGGAATCTTCTAAAAAGTAGTGGATCTCTCTCTCCACTAATGTCACGAGCGGCTATATTTCTGGAAGTTTCTGTCGTGCCTATAAATAAGATGCTCGCCGAGACGGCGAGGAGTCTGAATTAAACAAGCGAGTAGTGAGGGTTGTTTTGACTAGCGATTAGCTCGGTTGTGCTTGTGAATAATCTTTACCTACGTGTATTTTTAAACACTGGTTATTGTGTTTGATTGCTGTTGAAGGTGTGAAGACCTTCGGATATTTACTGTGAATATTGCTGCTGAATCCTGCATTAAGAGGATTGGATTTTTGATAATAAATTCGCATCGCTCTTAAAGAACTGTTTATTTTCTTTGTTATTGTTTTGCATAAAATCCACGCGAACCCTCGGATCTACGGAACAATATCATAATACTATGGGTAAACTTACAACAAAAGCAAACATCCTCCTAAAACCTGTATGATTTGTCATTTATTACACAAATGAGAATCACAAAGACTAATACATCATTTGTGAAGTACCCAAAAATTTCTAGATCAGGAATTCTCAAACTGGAATTTATGAGCTTAGATGAAAAAACTATCATAGTACTATATTTTAAGTGTGAGCAGAACTTAGATCTTACATTTCCTTTGAATTTAAATATTCATTATAGCATTAGTCATACATGCCATCTAAAATAAGTCTCAATTTAATCTTCTTGTTTAAAAGAGGCAGCTATGATCTTAATATTGATCTGTCATTAAGAAGCAAAACTTTCGTTTGAAACGTCTTAAATATTACATGCATTATTAATTTTAAAAAATTAAATCTGATTAAACCCTTTTCTTCCCGTCTTTGTCTTTCATATGTATTCAAATGTATTTAGAAAAATAAAAAGAGAATAATCATTCTGAGAAGTTCATTACTTTAATCTTACTGGCAGAAAGTTTCACAAAAAAGGAACTGTTTAGAACAGGGGTGGGTATATAGCAGCCCACAAAGTTCTTTTGCATCCTCTCAAGACAGTCAAAACTACTGTGAATCGAGATTTCTTTCCTGTGCACAATCAAAGACTCAACTTGTATTTTTCACTATTAGGAAAACAGAATTCCTTTATTAAGAAAACAATATACCTGAAAGAGAAGAATCATCTGCAGAGTTTGGAGGACAAGACCACAAAATCGCAGGATTTTAAAAAAATTTAGTCTAAATTCAATTAGCTCTGTAATCCCATTACTGCTGATATCAATATACAGCACCTGAGGAGTTACAGCTTAAACTTATTGACTTGCAGTCAGATCACAGTGAGAAGGAAATGTTTTATGCTAGGACATTAATTGACTATTACAAATCTTTGTCAGCTGCAAATTCCCCATGGAAGTAGCAATTTGCAGGGAAACTGTTATTTATATTTTAGTCAACATATATTTATGAGCAATGTTTTTTTTATTCTTTGCATGAAGATCAGCAAGAGTAAATATAGATACAAATTGGCTGACATAAACTTGCAGGCTGTGACGAGAATTTCAACAAACAATCTCACTTCTGATTTTCAAAAAATGGGAGAAAAGTGTGACAAGTTTCATTTGTCTCATTAAACTGATTCAGGTATGGGTAACATGAAATCGGCACAATAAATAAATTGCATAAAACTGCCACTATTTTATTTAACTTATACTTATTTTTTAATAATGGATGCAATCTTTTTAAAAAGGTACAGCCCTCTGGTATCCACACTCCCACAATGTGGCCCATAAGCTAAAACAAATTGTCCATCCCTGTTTTAGAGCACTCAGTTTTACTTCAATAAAATGTTGATAATATGGTATGATTTTAATGTACCATAAAATCCTGTTTTATCTTCTACCTTCCTCAAAAACTAAAAAAAAAACCCTTTTAAATACAGAGGCATTAAAATTAAGGGTATATTTATTTATGCAAAAAATTTTAAAATATACATTCACCTGTGAGTATAAGAATTGTATGGCATAAGTAACCCTGAGAAAATACAGAATTCAATACATAAATATAAAACATATGAGAGCATATTTTCAAGAATGAAAAAGAAATTTAAGTTGAAGCCTAAAATGGGAAATGGCAAATTTATTGAATTATCTTTCAGGGTGCATTTAGAAAAAAAAAATATGTCTAATAAAAATATTTACTTAAAACGATATTAATTATTGAAAAAAAAAATCCCGAAATAAAGAATCATCTCATGCAATAAAAAAACACAAATTAGCTTTCAATGTATATTAGATTTTATTTCAGTGTTTCCTATTTAGATAAATTTTAAAAAATTTGACAGAATTAATTTAAGAAATTTATGTATATTCAGATAAGACCAGCTTAGTTTATTGAATTTGATACTTTAAAGCACATACATAAAAATATAATTCACAACAATCACAATATTTGAGTTTAGCACACAAAAGTTCATTTATCACCTAATACTTTCGCATAACAATAAGTGAAAAACAGCTTTATTACTTTTTTCATGACATTTTAAAACCATATCTTATAGGGAGAAAACATTTTTTTTTTCCTTTGTGGAAGTATTTAAAAATGTATCAGAAATTTCCTTTGTATTTTTCACAGTTCCAAAAAAAAAAAAAATGGAGTTGATTACAAAGGCAATATATTACAATTAACAGCATTTTTCTTGATTTTTTTTTCACTAGACATTTTTTCACCACTTTCCAAATATGTCAAAACTTGATAAAGAACTGAAGACTTTAAAAAAGTCAATGAGATTTATTTTCAGACTTTCACATCCAAAGTCGGAACAGGGGAAACCAAATGTTTCGTTAGTAAATACATAAGAATAGGTTGGATAATGCTGATTCCCAGTAACAAATAAGAGCTATGTCTGCTGCTTGAAGAAAAATGATCAGCTGTGGTTTTAGGCAAAACAAGAACTCGTAATGTTCGTATCTGGAAAATAATTCAATTGAATCAATATAAAAGTAAAATATAACAGAATTATTTAAAAAAGTAACATTTGAATCAATTTTAAAAATAATATTACTCAAAGCCTAACAATTCCAAAATTTCTTCAAAGGAAAAATTATGCAACACTTATAATTTCCTGTTAAATTATCAAAATAAAATATTAATATTTCAGAGAGTTACAAGTAAGATATGCCATACAACATAATTATGTATGTAAATATCCTTCCATTCAATAATTAAATTTCAGCAGCCAACAAATTAATAATTGTGGCTTCAATTCAGCCTCTGAATTATTTGTAAAAGTGGAGAAATTCTAATTATATGGCATAGTTTTCATTCAAATTTGATTCTGCCTAATAGCTTTGATAATACCAGTGTCTCAGATACAAAGCTGCACAGTTTGAGCATTTGTTGCCATTTGAGGGAAAAAATGCATTTGGACTAGAAGAAACAAGACATCAGCTCAAAAGATTTTCAACATTTGGGTCAGAGACTGAGAGATTCAACTATGTTGACAGGAATTACAGAAGAATACAAACTCAAGAGACAAAAATTCCCCTAGAGAAAAAACAGAATGACTCACGGTTCCTAAGTTTTCATTATTAATATTTCGATGAAGTAACCAAGACTTTAATGACCACAAGGACTTACGATAAATAACTAAAAACAGGATCTGAATTTACTGTGTCTATCACACAAAAAAATTTGTTCATAGTGGTACAAGGTGTAGGTAGGTGTGTGTGTGTGTGTGTTTTTTTAAAAACTTACAATCTTATTGGATTGTTTTAGACAATCAAAGTGAGCAGGTCTTGGAGATGCTCATGATAGCAACAACAGCATATTAATTTGGCTAAAACACACCAGAAAATTTTAAAGACAAAAACTATTTTTAGTAATGCCATTCCATGTGCTTGTAAGACTTCTTTGGTAGTCACCCTTGAAACTCTTACAACATGGCAAGGAATTAATTTTTATGCTTATTAAATTAATTTGCATAACTCTCCCAATGTTGTTTTTATCCACCCTAAAATATATTTCAGCAACAAATTTATCAACTTCCTCAAAATCCTTGCATTATTTACTTTTTAATCATGCTATAGAAGCAATTCAGAAAAATTTTTTAAAAAAGTCATTCAAAGGTAAGATAATTGCATAATCTATCCCCCCCTCTAAACATACATCTAAAATTTTATTAGATTTGAATGCTTAAATCATTCTGTGGTATTTCTATAATTTTTCAAGAATTTTCAGATAATTATATAATATAGTTTAATATTTGAGAGATACTTTTATAAATCATTATACTTTGAATTGTAACTCAAAATACTATTCTTATACACACTATATAATTAAAATATACCTGAATCTTAAAAATAAATACTTCTCAATTGATACATTTTTAAAATTTTTTATCTTATAACCCATTAATTTTTTTTAAAAGTAAGATAAATTTATAAAGATAAAAGATAAATTTATTTTAGTAATTCTTTTATTACTTAATGTTCTTGTGACATGAAAGAAGCATCACATTAATAAAATTAAATTAATACAAAATCTAAACAAAAGCTATTTAAATTAATACAAAGAATCATATTTTTGTTCTCACCAAAAAGAATCCCAATGATAAACTACAATACCCAAGTGCAATGTAGTACCCAAGAGACTGGAAGCTTATACAAGCAATTAATGCTGCAACCATACTGAAAAAAAATTCAAGTGACAAACAAATTTATTCAAGTAACAAATTTATTATTCAAACATGTTATATACAGTAGCAATGCTATTTTAGGGGAAACTGAGAGTTACAGATGAAAAAGATATCCATTCGAAAAAATAATAAAGAGTATAAAACATTATATAATTGAAAACAGTTAAAATATTTGTTCTATGAATTTAAGTTATTTCAAATATTTTAAAGATCGATATTTTTTAAGAAAAAAATATTATAAGCATATAACTTAAGAGATTATTCAATAAATTCTTTTTGCTTTAAAGTAAAATATTTGAGCAATGTTTATCTAAAAGAATCATTGCAAATGATGGTATTATTGCTTTTGTATTAAATATGATTTTATATATGTACATAATATTTTTTCAACTCTACATTTAAACTGCTTAAAATATTAAATAAAATAAAAATGATCAACATTAATAATAAAACTGGATATAACTTTCTACTAGGATATACTCTTTCTTCTCTCTCCTTCTCAAATGAAAAAAGAAAGAAAAAATTATAAAAAGTCATTTACTTACCAAACATATTTATATGTACAGAATGCTATCAAATCAAAAACTTTTACATAAGGAGTAACATTAGACAAATAGAGAGCAAAAAATAATATAGCTATTTCAACTAATGACCACCCTAGGGCTGAACTGGCTTGCATTCCAAGTTGTTCTGGGCTGAATCTGAAATACAGTAAAAATTAAATCATTTTACGCTGTTTCTAACATCTCATTAATATTATTAGTACAACTTTTCAACTCAAAGCAAATATAAAGAATTAAAAAATCCATTTATAAAAATTACACACAAAATTAACTCTAGATACCTAAACATTAGTCTCATACCCACTTCTGCAGACAGAATTTGTACTTTCTGTCTATCTAAGAAAATGAAGAAAAAGGTACATATGCAACTACTGCAACAATGCTATTGGTGGCAAGATACTTTTAACATCTGTCAACAGTAAAAAAATTAATTTTTACCACTTTTCTATTTTTTTAAGTGAAACTTTATAAACACATCTCTCGGCAGGGGCGCAGCTACCGCCATATCAATGATACAGGGCCCCGGGGAGGAATTTTGATACCGGACCCACTTAGAACTAGCTACATCAGTGTCTCTCGAATACAATAATTTGTTTGAAATAAAAAATAAAGGAAATATAAAAATATACTTGTTTTTAAAAAGTAATCCATGAGTCAAATGATTATTTATAGAATAACACTGATTAAGTTTAGTTAACTAGGATTATAAAGAAATATATTTCATTATTCAACCTTAATAAACTGTATTCAAAATTTTAATAGTGAAACTAAATCAAAGAAATTCTTTAAAATTAAGGTAGTAAAACAAAAACTTCAAGATTGATTGATTACTAATGTTGCATTTTGACACTACACAAGGGCTATTGGGAACAAATCTGATAATTTTAATCTCAAGTGATAAAAACAACACTCGAGCTGACACTCTAATTTCCAAACTTACACATCACGTTAATATGAGAACATTGAACCACAACAGATTTAATGTGCATCAGCCCCTCAAAAACAGCAGGTCTTTAGAGGCACTAAGTTCAGAAACAATAAAAACACTGCCAGCCATGAGTTTGTGACCATGACAACACAGCTATTGTGGCCTCAGAAACACTTCAGGTGATTTTTTTAAATTTAACTTAGCTTGAGAAATATGTGTGTGAATATTTATATTATTTCCAAACATTATTATAAATAAGAGACACATAAAAAGATTTTATTTTCATGAGAGAATAATAACATTTATTTTCATTCATGAAATCCAAAATATCCATGTCTAATTACTTAGAAATTAGTTTGCTCATTTTACATATTAATAACAAAGAAAGACATTCTCACATTTCTTCATTTTATTAATAGTATTACTAAAAACTTCAAATAATAAAGATCTTTTTCAAAAACTAAAGTGTCTCTTATTGTCTACAATAATTAAATTATTATCAAAAGAAAAAGAAAACTAACCTGTTTTGGGATCCAAGAATGTATCCGGCAATTAAAATGTATGTTACAAATGCCATTGCTAAAAATAAAATAATACTTCACAAAATATTCTTTAGTTATCTTAAGAACCTCTGTAAAAAATTTTGTAGAACAAATTATAATAGATTATAACTATTTTATTACAGAAACAAAGATATATTATAAAAAGTAAGGTAATTTTATTAGTAATTAGCAACCTAAAATACTTTTAAAGCAATATTTTTATTTGAAAAAACTGCCTTATACATGATTTTTATTTCAAAAATCTCATAAAACTATTTAATTTCATCTAGCTGTAAGTAGTGAAATAATCATCACAAAACTGGAAAATAAATATATCAAAACAAAAACATTTAACAATTATATTTACATGCATCAGAACTCGCAATTACGTAAGCACAGACTCCCTCTCTTCCTATTAATTAATTCAAAAAATTCTTGTGAAAAGTATTGTTTAAATGAAAATATTAGTAAATATTAATGATCAAAAATCCAAACATTTGAACCATTCCCAAGATGACACATGTCAATGATGTAATGTGTATGTTAATAAAAACTGCATCTTAAAAAAATTTAAATAATAAATATAGATACTCCTTTACTTACTAGGGATGTATAGGTCTGGAGCATTAACATCATATCTGGGAGCTACTGGTTCATTCTGATTGTTAAAACGAACAGCCCAATCCTATTGAATATTTGTAAAAACAATGATTTAAAAAATTTTCTAATGCTTAATTTAGAAAATTTAAGCATTCATAATATTGTATGTAAATTAAAAAATAACATGAATAAAAATATCACAAATATTTGTCTTTCTTTTTAGTCTCACTTCCATTTCAAATATTATTTTCATAGCTGTCTTTTAATGTGTGTGGTCTTCAGTTTTATTTTAAATTCATTACACTTAACAACTTTATTTTTATTTTTACATAAAGCCAATTCAAACTGTTTCATATAAAACCTTACAACAGTTTTAAAAATATGAAAAATTACTTTAAAAATTCAGAGTATTTTCCATGAAACATTCACTTTTTAACAGCATTCAAAATATCAAATCATACCAAATCCATTTCAACAATTTGGAGCAGCAGAAATAACTGAAAAACTCTAATTGATATACTTAGCAACTACAACAATTTGCTTAGTACTATAGATCTCCTTCCCCCTCCTCTAACAATTAAAATTTCATAATATCTATAACACAGTAAAGCAGAAAGTCTTGTAGTAATATAATGTAAAGAACAGCAATTGATAATTAATAAGATAATGGAGATAATTAAGAGTATATAAGAGCAAGATAAAAGTACTAAATCTAGAATTCATAAAATAAAAGTAGTTTCTTATACCTGGAAAGAGAAGCAATCATACAATATCTAAGGACTTGCATATCTTCATTAATACACATCAAGATGAAGCTCTTTTTATAGATATTTCAATATATCAAAAGAAAATTTAAATTTTCCTAAAATTAACCAACATTCCCAAAGAAGTGCCAAGAGATCTGCTGTCATGTAAAGCATCCATACCAAATTCAGAAAAAGCATCTTAAAAAATCTTTTAAAAACTTTCCAAGAGTTAAAGGACTTGGAATTCCTTAGTAAATAACTGTGAATTATTCATAACCATTTATTTTGATTCACTTATCTTCATTCCCAATAACTACCTTTTACCAATATTTATAATCCAGCATAAATTGCATTCATTGAAATGCACACACACACAAATACAGATTCTTCATAAAACTCAATATTTTCATTTTATAACAGAGAAAATAATAAAAAAATTTACATTTTTCATTATATTTAATCAAAAATATTTTTTCTTTCCTGGATTTGCAATAACTTTCAAATCTTACATTTCTTAAAGGTTCCTCCAAACAGAAAGTGGGTTGAAAACACTTTCACTTCAATTCTTAATGCTAAAATCAATCAAAAGAGCAATTTGTAAACTTATTTTATTCAGGGTGGAATTTCATTCCTTCCTGCATCCCAAGTGCCAAATATAATATTCTGATTCCCAACTTTTTACTTAAATTTTTGAATTATTAATTTTAAATCTAGTGACTTTCTAGCAACACACAAATTTAATTTTAATCAAAGATGATGAGGTACATGGCCTTTTAATGTAAAAAATTCTTAACTTCTAAGCAATCAAAAAAAAAAAATTTTTTTTTTAATCCATAAAAGTACAGTTTTACTTTTTTAAATAAATACATTTAATAACTCATTAGTCATCCTGTGATAAGCCAACTAAGAAAAAAAATTAAAGAATTATATCATCCCTATTTTGTGTACTAAAACTCATTCTTAAAAAAAATTGAAGCCCTGTGAAGAAAATATCTGTTTTCATTGGCCAAAAAAATTTACATAAAGCATTAAAATGAATAATGTAATGATTATAGCTTTAAGGGTAGAATACATCAATGATTAACATGTCCCAAGGTTTTATACCATTTGAATCTAAGTAACTCAATTAACAAAAGGTTTGAAAATTAAATTTGTTACAGATGAATTTAAATAATATATAGATGTATCAGCCATATAACACCTGTCACTCAAATTCAACTGCAGTCATCAAAAAAATAAATAAATACTATGTTTTCCAGTTTATCATTCATAAAATTCTATACATCTTGGGAGTTTCTGTGTAATTTATAGTTTAACAAATCTTCAGCCAGACTGCGAATGAAGACACACTAGACATATGAAAAGATTTTAAAACTTTCTGTATTGTATAAGCAAAAAATCTGAGCTTTCACAATACATAGTGTTTCATATTGAAAATTTTGTCATTTCAAAACCTTGAGCTAATGGCTTTAATAAAATTTAATGAAAACTAAGATTAATTTGCAATAAATAATATAATTTGTTTATAATAAAAAAAGATTAATCTTATTTTTGTTTAATTTATAAAACAACTTCATTATATATATATATAAAAGTTAAAATCAAATTTTCATTTTTGTGAAGAGGAGTTATATTTCAACTTCTACTATTTAGGTATGATCTTTTTATTTCAATATATAATTATAATTATATTTACACAAAACTTTACTTACTTTATGAGTGAATGGAAAAAATAATAGTGCTAATTTCTTTGTTACATAGCTTGTATCAACAGCAAAATAATATTTTACTTTTGATATTGAAACATACTTCTCCAACTAAAAATAAAACAACAAAAAATTATATATAGATCAGAAATAATCAATGTTACAATAATACAAAAGCCAATAAAATTTAAATTAACATATTTACATTCCTTTGAATACAAAATTATGTAAAAAGAATTTTTTAAATTGGTTTCTGAATATTGATTTATTCAATCACTATTTTGTTATTCATTACACAGAATTTGAATTAGAATACTGTGAATTCCTTTTTATATTATATTCCAATCCATTACACATATATATGTTATTTTATTCTTTTTTTCTTTGCCATTTAATCTAGCTGCTTTCATATATTTTTAAGATCAGTGCAACTAACTATTATAAATTGCAAGATGCACATTAGAACATCTTAATATATGATATGAATACATAAATGATTACCAATGGGAACATATCATACAGTTAATAGTATAAAATACAATTCAAAAAACTAAAAAGAATGCAACAACAAAAAATTGCGTACTTAAATGTAAAATACATTATGTAATAATAGGCCATTAAAGAGGAAAACAGTGCCATCTTGAAAATAAAGAAAATACATGATACAACACAAACAGTCACACATTTGAAAGACATAAAATGCAGTTTTTAACAAAAATATATAGTTTCAACCAAGAAAACTACATTAACAGAAAAGGTCTTTCCAGAATACTTGAAGATGCACATTTTTCCTTATCAGCCCCAATAAAAAAAGAATGTATCGCTTGTTAGGGCTGCCAAGGTCTACTGTGCCCAACTCAGTATATGCGACCTTGGGACCTGAGGTGCAAGAGCAGATATTACAGTCAGGTGGTCAGTCTGACACAAAACCCCCAGTGTTAAATTCTCAAGCAAGCTTGGTACTCATTTATCAACCCATTGATTGACTGATGATTGATTGAATATTAACGTTGCACCGTTCAGCTACACTAGGGCTTTTGGCGACGGACCACGTAATTTTGAACCATGGTCAAGTGATGTGGACGACACCTGAGCTGGCACCCCCCTCTCCTAACTACCACACCAACGGGAAGACGTTTCAGCTCTCGACAGATTAAACCTGCATCGCTGCCCTACACGGCGGGTCTTTAGTGATACTGGGCTCAAATTCGTGACAAGGCAAGCCACAGTCCGATACCTATACCATTCGGCTACTGCGGCCACATCAACCCACTGAAGGGATAAAAGGCCGAGACAACCTTGCCGAGCATGATGCACTAACCACTCAGCCACTGGGCTACAATTAAGATAAAATAAATGATAGTAGCATTTATCACTTTCATTCATTGTGCATCATGCGGACACAGAAATTAGACAATGTGACAAATATTCTAGAGGTTAAGAAAATAATAAATGTATCTTGTGATGGAAAGTGTATATGTAAATTATTCAATTTTAGTTAAAAGGGAGTGACTGAACATTTAAAAAGCCTGTGTTTCCCTTAGTGGTTTTTCATTTTCTATTTATCTTAATTCATCAATATTATATTTAGCATCATCACATTTTATTCACTCTGATTTTTATAATAGATATACAAATACATAATTTCAAGAAAAATTATATCATGCAGCTTAAAAATTTCATTTACTCAAATAAATATGAATCTGATTACTTGTTTTTTAAAGCAATATTGATCAAGCAAAGTAAACACATTTCTATCAAAAAGTCCTACCTTCTCTTCAACCATTTGTTTTCCTTGTCCAGCAATTGTTTGGCCATACTGCATGGCCATAGTAGCCATTGGATCTGTTAATATTTGTTGTCCAGGAAATGATGTTTGGGCAAAACTTTGATCCCAACCACCTGAAGGCCCACCTATTGTTTACATACATATAAGTAATGTTAAAAGCTGTTTCTTTCAAATATAATCACAGTTTAAATGATAAAATATTTCATTTCTTAAATTCCTAATTACAATTTAATTTGTTAAATAGTATGCAGAATAACCCTACAATAAAAATGCAAGAAAAATGTAAATTAAGAAACAATGAGATTAAGAGAAACATGTAAATTAAGTTAACACATAATACTAAAATTTAAAACTTAGGAATTAATTATTCATTAAACAAGCAAGACGAGAAAAAATTATTATACGAAGAAAACAAAGAAAGTAGAATACAGAAAAAAAATAAATACATAAAAAATGTATTAAAATATAAAATAAAAGAAATTATATTTAAAAAAAAGTTTTAAGCAAAACCTTACAAAGGATTGCATTTGCTCAAAAAAATTTTTATGTAACCATTATCTTACAATGATATGCACTATCTCACAAACAGAAATTTATATAAATGTTTTTTATTTATCTTGTATGTATTTTATATCATACAATCAATGATATCCATTGTTAATGTGAAGGAAACATTAAAAACTAGAAGCAGTTGAATGAAAAATAGGATAACTTGAATTCCAACATCCTTATACAGTACAATTTCATTATTTATGCAGGTAATCGGTTTCAGGAAAACAGCATGTAAAAGAACCTTTAAAAACTGTTTATAATAAGGATTTATACCATATTCTCAAGTATCACAAGTGAGTGAGTGAATATTAACCTCACACTGTTCAGCTACACAAGGGTTTTTGGTGATAGACCTCATAATTTTGAACCATGGTCAAGTGACAAGGATGACACCTGAGTTGACACCCCTCTCCTAACTACCACACCACACCAATGGGAGACATTTGAGCTCTCGACAGATTTAACGAACATCACACCCCTACACTGTGGGTTTTTAGTGGTAGTGGGCTTGAACTCTTGACACGCCAATCACAATCCGATACTTTGACCATTAGGCTAATGTGGCCACTCTCAAGTGTCGAAGTTATTACCGAAGCAAAAAAGTTTGAATGAGAAATTTTCAAAAGCAAAAACATTTTTATTACAACTAACAATTTTTTTTTTTTCATTGTTTAATAATACTTTTTTGGAATCGATTTCGTTACATAAATCCTTCATTATTGTGAATGTTCATAATAGCAAAATATGTTCAGACCATTGTGTATTCTCCTTTATTCCCATTATTCCAGAATATAATTGCATTTAATACAATTTGAACTATTTGACTCAACAGATTGAACATCTTTGGTAATCAAGTGATTCACTTAAACAATGTTTTTTATTCCTATTTGTAAATCAACAGAAAAATGTTTAAAGCTCAAAAAAACTATGTAAAAATTCTAATATTAATAGAAAATCCATCTTCAAAAGCTTAAAAGCTGGTCTTAAAAATACAAATTTTTTAAATATTTTAACAAATTGAAATGTATCAAAATAAATGTAATAAAAATATTAGAAAACTATCAGATATATGTTCAACTGTAAGCAATAATAAAGAAACATATTATACATAGCTTATCCTGCTAGATTTATAATTTTATAGATTTATTTAAAAAATTACATAAGATTGAGCCTTTTTCAGGAAATTTATGGTAAAATATGGTTAAATAAGCTTTAAAATTCCTTTAAGAGCATTCAGTATCGACAGTTTTCAATGTTCAAATAAAAAACATTAAAATGACTCAGCAAAGAGAGAACAATTAAAAGCATTATGAAAGTATTTATTTTTCGTAAATTTATAAAACACAAATAGAAAACAAAAATATTTTTTCTTTTACTCGTATACTTACTTTCTTATCAATAAAGAAATAACTATCCAGAATTTTTAAAAAATTACCAGATTCTATCCTTTTTCTTAAAACATGAGTTTCAAATACATTTCACATTTGGTTTGAAAAGGGTGAGCTACCCTCGAGTTGTTAAAAATTGCTGACAGTTTGCTAACTCATGGTTTTCCCCAATGTTGTGTATTATTAGGTGAAACTCTGTACTCCTTCTCAATGATTTAAGCAAAATATTCAGAATGATATCTATTACTTTTGTATTATTTTTTATAATTTATATTCAATTTGAAAACTGTTTTAATTTTTATAATGACTATTTCTGATATTTTAAACACCATATTAAAAAATCAAATGCTCTGATAGTCTTAAGATGAAGACATCATGTACTTAGTACCATCCTCTTCAGAGTTCTCCCCCTCCATACACACATAATTTAATGTTTAACAATTAAATTACAATCTACAAATTAATTCAATTTCTCTCATGCTGAAAATTATTTATGTAAAAAGTTCAACATGAACATTAAATTTGAAGTAGATTTGTAAAGAAATGCAGGCAAACAAAAAAATAGGCATTTAAAATCAAATAAAAGCACGTCTCAGGAAATGATTCAGCATGACAATACTTTTGAGCAAATGATCCACTAGAATGCACTCCTAACACACATTGTAAAGAAACTAAACTGAAATTTTGATCATCAAGAATGTTTCATTACAATAAAAATAACAAATGTAATTTTAATTATATTAATCTAAATAAATTCTCCAATTTGAATACAAGTGGTATTGCAGCCAACAGTGAAGCTTTTCCACAATAAGAGTTACATATTTTATTTCAAATGTTCTTAGTAGTATTCATTAATAAATGCAGTTTTCAACTACCACAATTTTTTAAAAAAATAATGATGTTGAATTAATAAAAATAACTATTTTCATACAGCATTTTCCAAATAAAAAACATGGAAGTAATTTTTTGAGAAACATAATAGTGTAAGCACCCACATAAGGTTGTATAAAAGAAAGAAAAAAAAGGCAAAAAGAAAAATCAAATGCTAAAAAAAGATAATGCAAAAAATGATCAATACCAGTTCCAGAATAGTCTGAGTGTACAAAAATTTGTCCAAACATTTCAACAATTTTCCCAAATTAACACATTTTATTTTTTTTTCCCCTTGCAACAGATTTTTAATATGTTGAGTGAGGATAGCTAATGACATGATATAGAAGCAAATTGTTCTCATAGAAGCTTACTTTTATGACTAACATGATTCAAATGTGAAAATAAAAAATGATTATGTACAGTGGCATAATGGAGAATATTAGAGCCCTCCTGCAAAGTTAGGGGTTTGGAGTTGAAAATCAAATCTTACAAAGAATCATGTACTTGGCATCAGTTAAGTCTTGGAATCCTTAGAATCCTGGTCTACCGGCAATGCAGGGGTTTTGCTAGGGTGTATGTTACGCCATTGATTATGTATATCACATTGATTGGCAAATATTACAAAACCCTCTTTTAATGGAATATTTTGAATACACACTAGTGGAGCAGTCCACAACCGGTACATAACAGACTACTGGTGGTCCATGAAAGATTTTTGATGGTCCACAAAAAAATTGGGAAATAGTTTATATTTTTATGAAGATTCACTTTCAAAAATGACAAGTCACAAAATCTATCATAGAATATGGATTATACTTTTGTTTTTCAAATTTTAGCTACTACTTTTAGTGTAATTTCTTCTGTGTTTAGTGACTCTTGAGCTACTTTTGCAGGTGTATGAAACAAGATTTGGAAATGAGAATTGGCAACCATGATAAATTGGTGATATAACACTTTAGTTTTTTCATATTGCTTTGCACTGCCAGTTCATTCCTGATTTTTGTGAAGTTCCTTTTCAATGATATGGAAATGTAAAGAGAGATGTAAATAAGTGACAATATGGTTTGAGTGGTCAATCTCTCATGTTTGTGATCCACCAAATAAAAAATTATATATTTTAAAGGTCTATTTAATTCTAAAGATTGGTGAATGTTACAGTAGAGTATAAGCACTAGGTAAAATTATTTCTCAAATACTACAAAATATAATGGCACATAGAACATAAAAAAGAATTATAGTACGAGAAAGATAAATAACAAGACACATTATTTTAGCATTATATATCATATTACAAACAAATATTTATTTCAAATTACAATGATACATAGATTATATATGCAAGAATGTTATTTGCCATCTTCACACAATAAATGTAATAGATATGAGATTCTTCAGAGATTATGATGTTACAGATAGTATTTATAAATTTTCTTTGGGAATAATAACTTTTGTGCTGCTTTCATTACATCTTTCTTTTAATACAACTGGACAGAAAACTCAATAAAATGGCAAACTGTTTAAATAATCTAGTTTTAATTTGTAGACAATATAAATAGGCTGTCAATATTCAAGAGCTACCAGAAAGATAAATTCATCATCAACAAAACCTGATAAACTGGAAATAATCATCAGAAGAGGACAATATTCATAAATTCATGAGGAAAAAAAAGTCTACAAAGTCAAACAAAAAGAAAATTCTTCAAAATAAATTTAACGCAATAAAGGTATTTTAATGCAAAAAAATCAGACAAGTACATATATATAGGATTTGAACACAATGAAAAAATTTACATTAATAAAATTTTCTACTAAATAATGTTGGATGATAAGGAAAAGATAAAAATTATTCACCCATGTTAGTGTTTGGGGGATAAGGTGGCACAAAGCCACCACTTGTGTCATTAAATAATTGAGGTGCTTGGCCAAACTGTCCATATTGATTATATTCAGGGCGGGTTTCTGGCCTAAATCCTTTTTGCCGTCTAGGACCACCTAAAATTACAAATATATATATATATATATTTCAGAATAAACTTATATGATGTAATATTTAAATAATGGAATAAAAACTATACTTCCATCAATTTTCTTGATAGCTAAATTAATAAAAAGTGAAGGTATATCAAAGAGAATACAATTACACCAGATTTATTTATATCTTTACTATAAGCCCTTTTTTAATCATGACTCCAAAATTTGTTAACTATATAATACTGAAAAAATTATTCACAAAACATAATATACATATTTATAACATTCAAAGTGAAATACAACAAATTTTAAACGAAAAATAAATATGTTACAGGCATGATTTTGATAGCTTTCAGTTTTAAAATGCTTATAACAAAACAAAAAAACACTAAAATTTAATGTAATACTGGAAAATTAAAAGCAAGTAAAAACATAACATGTTTAGATGTACAGAATATTAAATTGAAAGATAAACAAAATAATTGCAAAATATTAAACAACAATTACAAAATATTATACATCACAATTACCAACTATAATATAATTAAACAATAATAATAGCTTAATAAAATATTTGCTAACAGAACATACTTGCTCTTCTTGAGGATGGATTCATTTTTCTTTTTATCTATAAATAAATGCAAAATAATTAAAACAGAATTAAATCAATTTTTAACTATATATTAAAGAAAAAATTTTCCCATAAAAAAATCAAATTGATTTCTCAGTATATTTACAAATACTTTATGCGTATAGAAAGTGATAGAAAATACATCAAACCAATATATAGAGAGAGACACATGTAAGTTTAATAGCAGTCCTCAGTCAGCATTGTTTATGATACTGCAGTATCCATCTCTTTGAGTTTTCAAAATCTCAAAATAATATATTTCTTATCACTATTAATTCTTCTACTCTAATTCAACAAAGATCAACAAATGAATACAAGAATTTATGTCTTACTTTACAAGACATGAATATGATTTTTCAAAAATCACTTCATGTATAAGTTTGAATTAATACAAATATTTGTATCTATAAATTTCATTCAATGAGTAATATAATTTTCTTTCTTTATATCTAATATTTCATTGAGTGGCATGACCTTTATATTCACTCATAAAAGAAACAACTTAGGAACAAATTCAATAATTCTAAATATTTTTAATATATGGTCATGAGAAAAATCGAATTTACAATTGATTTAAATAAAATATTAATTGCATTTTAAATTACATTTTTATAATACTAATTACTTTTTTATGAATATGATGAACATTAAATTTTAAAATAAACATCAAAAAAAGATTCAGAAATTTGTGCAGTAAAACATATATATATATGTATGTCATATATGTCAGAAACATATATGTCAAATTCTCTAGCTTAATACAACTAACCTGTACCCACCTGCTTCACTGGTATAATTTCAAGAGATATAGTTGGTTTCTTAAAAAAAATTTTTTTTTTTACATAAAGAATATTGCCATGTAAATAACAGTATTCATTAGCAATCAATTCATGTATATATTTTTTCATTAAATTATTCTCTTTGCAATAATGAGTATATAATACATATTTAAATAATGATTTTACACAACACCCATATTAAATCTCAAAATATGAATTTCATAAACAAAATCTCAAACCAAATACAAGACATTAAAACAGTTTTTGGAAAAGTTAATTAATGTAAAATAAACAACATTATCATTAACTATTGGAGTTCAATAAGACTGAAAATAATACTCAATAGGTTTCAACCAATCATATTTTATTAATAATTTATGACAAATAAATAAATGTAAAATTAGATTATTACTTAATTTAAATTCCTCATACTGTTCTGAGTGATTAGTTATTTAAAGAAGTTATAATCTAAGATTATCAGAAATTCAACTTTCTTTAAGACATGTTTAAAACAAAAACTTTTTGAGAAAATCGTCAAAAAACCTCGCCAAATGAGGAGGTCTTGGTTCTAAAAATTTTGCTTTTCATAGTTAAATTGGACAGAAAAAAAAGTTTTGCGAAGAATGAAACATGAATCAAAAAATATTCTACCGAAATTATGGGTTAGTCTACGTAATATCGTAAAGAAATTTAAATGCTTTACAAAACACACCTAATAATTATAGATTAATTTAAATCATCAAAAAGGCAAGAAAATATTAACCAAATTATTGATAAATTACATATTTAATATGTATTTGGAAAGGAAAATATTGTTGGCCATTCCGGAAAAAAATTGTAAATATCGTCAAAAAATAAAAGTATCTCTTTCAATGAATTTGTAAAATTAACAAGAGTCAGATTTTTTTTTTTTTTTTTTTATTTTATTCCTCATGTGTAACAATACCACTCCTTGACTCACATTTCCTTATGAATAAAAAAATTAATCTCATTAAGGTCCGTGATAAACATCACAGAAAGGTGGATGGAGCTCATCTTTCTAATTAAAAAACTTTTTTAAAAATCCTTACGAATTTTTTAAAAAATTTATTCCAAACACCGATAATAATAACAGTTTTATTGAAATATTTTCTTACTGAGTGTCAGATTTCTGTCATTTCATTTCACGTTACGTTCACAGTGTAGTCATCAAAAGAAAACAAACTATACAGAATTTACAAGACTACAGTTGCAGTGTGAGTGTATAACAGATTGTAAAAAACAATAATAATTTTGTATTACTATTTTATACTATTATATATCATTTAATATTCATTTATTATTAAGTAAAACTGATATAAAATGGATTTAATTAATAATCTTTGCCTGAAATAATCGTTGGAACTCCAGCGTAAGAGTTACGTAGTCTTCAAAAGACGGGGTGTAATTGTTTAAAACTGTCAGCTTTGAACAAACAATATTATTATTCAAATATTTCAAATCATTGTAAATATTGCATTATAAATTATTACTAGAATAATATTTGCTAAACAGCAAAAATATACAAAAATGATACACAAAATGATTATTTTTCTGTAACTGCTTTGCTTTATTCGATTGGCAACAGATTCTTATGCAACAACTAGTTATTGCCAAATTCAATGCTCTAAATAAAAATTCAAGGCTTGAAACAAAAAGGCCAATTAAATCTCTACCAAGTCGAATCCCAGAGAAGGCATGAATGTTTGCAAATGTATGGTGCGTTCGTGGCATGGGAGTACTTTAAATGGCCGTCCTCTCGTGAGGATAATGGAAAGAGAAGAGAGGTGGGTGGCCCCTGAACACCCCTAGAGTGTTCTCTCTTAAACTTGGGGTGGAACCGAGTAAAATCAAACTGTGACCAGCATGGTGCTCAAAGCTAAAGTTAACGACAGGCGAAAAAAGGTAGCCCTTAGCCGCAATAAATTTCGTGGACCTTGATCAGATGTTACTGTCGATCAGGTAGCATAAGCAACAACAACAAATCTTTACCATAGAGTAGTATTAGTAATA
>BMAV01025279.1:44021-63121 GCA_019973955.1 Trichonephila inaurata madagascariensis | reverse complement strand
AAATTCCTGTGTGCGCTACTGGGTTCAGATAAATATGTTGCTTGTCTTCCTTCTGTATAGAAGAGATTTAACTATTTTTGTAACGAATAGTAATAGAGTGCCCTCTCTTGGCCAATCAGCCTGCCACCTCGGTGAAGAAAGGACATGCCAATGTCCGCTAGCGCAAACCCTTATTATTTGTCTAGTATTAACTGTTTTTTATGTAATTGTGCTCAATGAGAATGTGCCACCATTTAAAATTATTTGAGCTAGCCACCACATAATTTTTGAGTGTAGATATTTTCCAGTTATATTATTATTATGTACAGGAAATCTAAACATCTTAGTAAAAAGTAGATCAGGAATTTTTTTTATTTTGTAGCCAAAATTCTTTTTCACACTCTGCAATAGATTAAATAGTATTCATTATGTCTTATAATTATCGCGTTTTACATTAAAAACATAATTAGCTTCTTGATCGTGCACAGTTGCTTCTATCATTGAAGAATTTCACTCATATAATATTTCTCTATCACAATATGATAATTGATTTCATATATTTATAAAGATTTATATAAAATATTGTTAACTAAGTTACTTAAAATTTCTTAATTAAAAAAAAAAGTTTTTTTTCTTTGCTAAATATATATTCCATATCTTTAATTTTACATGATAAAGAAAAATGCAATTTTATTAAACTTTTTTTTAATTTCATGCACGTTGCTTAATAAATGGCTATATGTGCTACAATAACTTGATATTTTTTTTATTAGGGCATTTATCCTAAAATTGAATTTGAGGATGGAATTGGAATGAGTCCTGTTTTGTTCCATTGTTTCAAATCAGGTAAAAAAAAAAATCCTAACTGGCCCTGTGCATCATTGGAATGTCTTTTCCATGCGTTCCATACAGTTAATTTGAAAAAGAAAAAATCTTATTTCAGAGCGAGAAGTCTTGTGCAAGGATTTAAAAATTAAAATCAATCCCGGAACATAAAAACTTAAATTTAATCTCGGAAACTTGGACTTTTTATAAGGAGAGTCATGCCGTCTCACATTCACAAGGAAACGTTCTTGAGAAATTAATCATTCATTAATGTTCTATCTGTCACAAGAATAATTATTCTAGACAATTTAGAATCACACAAATTTTACATTAGATTAAAAATTCTCTTCAACGCAGCTATTTTCAGCTTATATGTTCAACTTGAAGTATTTCATATACAGTCGGACCTCTATATAACGAAGTCGCTAAATCCCGAAAAAAAGTTCGTTATATGGAAAATTCGCTACACAGAGGCTCATTTTTCAATTTTCTGTATAAACCAAATAAAAAATATTTTAAATTCATAAACACTTTTTAATAAAAAAAGTAATTACTCAAGCCCTTTTGTAAATTAATACTTATTTATTTTAAATATCTTACCTATCAAAAAGAAAGAAAAACTGCAAGGAAAGTTTCTTGACGCCTTTATCCACTTCCTGAAGAATTAAATATTCTTCTTTGATGCTCAAGCACTTATGTTTCGACATTTTCGAGCTACTAGAAACGACGTTACCAGTTACACTGCAAATGAACGGAGACTAGTTAATGGACCCTGGGGCACGAGACAACTCCACTGAGGGTGAAAGGGGATATCAAAGATGTTTCCAGTGAACTGGACAATAGGGGTTAATGATAGCACTTCTTGGATGAAACGCCCAGAATTCTGTTGCACTCGGCGAGATAGGTACTTAATAAAACCAGTTCAAAATTCACGACCACCATAAAATGTGTTAAAAGAGAGAATTTGGAATGTTGAGAAATACTTTGAAAATAGAGAGAAAAAAAAATTGAATCACAAGAGAAAAAGTTCGTTATATAGAATATGCACTTCGCTATTGGGAAGTTATTTTACAAAGAAAATCGTGAAATGTTCTTGGTTCCAGGAAAAAGTTCGGTGTATAGAAAAATTTGCAATATAGAGGTTCGACTGTAAATCAAATAAGTAGATTTCATTGTTACACAAAAACTATATTTAAATTTTTTATACAAAAGCATCTACCCAGAATGTGTTTTCTAATAGGGCTGAGAGTTGAATCATATTGATCCCATTTATTTTACTCTGCAAGAGAGACCAGTCATCAAGTTAGCAATCAAAATACAACGAATTTTTCCAGTCACAAGCATCTCTAATGAGTAATAATAGCATTTCACAAAAGATATCCGTAAGGTCAGCATTAATTAATCTTGTAAACTATTTTTTATTCTTTAAATCAAAACTGGGGGAAAAAAAGAATAATGAGGATATTTTCAATGAAATTATTAAATCATTTAGGAAAATATTATTTAGTCACTTATTTTCCAAATGTTAATTTTCATTTTTCAGATTAAAATATAGAAAACAGGGGTGTAGCTACAGCCGTATCAATTATACGGGGCCTTAACATGTGTAACTACAGTACCACTAACAGGGCTTTCTTTTCTAAGGGCCCCCCGAAGGAATTTTGATACGGAGCCCACTCAGAACTTTCTACGCCAGTGCTAGAAAACAATTGCCATGCAATCTACATCGCACAATAAATTTCAAGATGAAAACATGTAATATAAAAAAAAAATTCCTACTTAGATCAACAAAGAAATTTTTTATTTTAGCTACTTTTTATTAAATAATTACAATTAATATAGATGACAGAATCACAACATTAAGTGGTATTTAATTTTTATTAAAGTATCGTATTGTCATCCAAAACAATCGTGCATGCAAAATTTCAGTTCAACTGAATGCTTTAAAACGAGAGGAAAAAAAAAGAATCTTTTAACGTTTTGACCCAAGTCGCCCAAAGTGATTGTATTTGTATTTCTTTAAATAATCAGTTTTAATCAATTTTTATTAAATTATTGTATTGTCATCCAAAATAATCATGTTTTTAAAATTTCAGCTCAATTGAGCGCTTTAAAATGTATTTTATTAACGATTGAAAATTCTACCAAGATAAATATATAGAGAGTGTGAGCTAATAATAAGAATTGAAAAACTGTACATTATTAAAAGTCTAGAGTATACAAATGTATCTATCTATGAGGGGGGAAACTTCGAGGATACCAATAGATGGGAAATAATATGAGGAATCCATTCTGAACATTTCAAAAATAAAAACAAAACATTAAAATGAATTATTGGTCCACCCACGGAATGCCATCTATCATGCAGACTTCGAAGGATGGTAGGGGGAAGATTTCAGAAATGTACTTCGTTTTTATAACTGGGATCCTTTCTTTCGTACAGTAATTAGACAAAAATAATTCTGCAATCGGATAGCCATGACTCGCTACATTTTTTTGAACAAAATGACGATATTTTGCACTTTTAAAATGAATCAATTTTAACGCGCTTTTATCAACCGAATGTTCCAAATCGCTATGTACTTCTTTCTCATCGTATAGAAAAATCCAGTTAAGGTAATGAAAAAGTGCTTGAGAGGAAGGAGAAATTTCTCCAGGTAAAAACTTATACATTCGAAAAAAGCCCATGCAACATTAACTATTTATAATAAACCTGTTTATTATAAAAATTATTTCATTTATGTTAAATTCTTAAGTGAAATAACTTATTTTTTAAAAGAATTAGCTCTTTTAAATAAAAGTACAAACTTTAATAATTTTTTAAAGATGTATTTTGACTTCACGAATTACAGTTTATGCTTAATTGAGGTAAAGTACATAATGACAGTTCTCATAAATATATTTCTTAACAAATATAATATATAAATCTATTTAATTTTTTTTATATATAGCACATTAGCTAAAAACACATTTTACAATTAACACAGATTGAAAATAGCAACCCTAAAAGAGAACCTTTAAAAAGTTTTGAAAGCCACTTAACACATATCTTTTTTTTAATACCCTATTTCTTATTGCCATGTTTCGTAAACATTTCACCGAACGAGTGGTCCAGTGGTAAAGCCGCTGCTAGTGAAACCATTGGTCTCAGGTTCAAAACCCACTGATTGCTACTCTCCAGTTTTTTAATTTGATTTAAATTGACTTTCTGGAATTTTCCAGAGTTGCAGCAAATACAAATTTATGTTAGTTCAAGTACTTCTAGATGTCACCACTGTATCTTATATAAGCTGCTTCCCTCGAACTGGGGGTCAGTTTGTCTGGTGTACGATCAAGTACACCACGCTTGCATTCAATAAATTCTCATTGCTCTATTCAACTGTTGTATTGCTCTACCTGTTCTACTCCCAAGAATCTTCGTGACATTATTTTAAAATGTAGAACACTTTTTTTTTTAAATAAAGAAATCAGAAACAATATGTAACAATGATGCATTTATTTTACAAATGAAATCACATGTATTTTGAACTATGTCATGAACAATACAAATATAGTTACACACTCCTTTTTACATATAAATTTATAGTTTCGATGAAAACAAACAGCACATGTATTATTTTAATCCTAGTATTTATTATGGTATAGAATGAAAAGTGCATATTCTGTATGAAATTGAGCACATCAATTTTAATTTTTTTCCCCTGTAAGCAAATGAATCTCAAGACAAGAATTATCTTGAAATATTGTAGCTTGCAATAAATTATGCTAAATTAAAAGACAGTCTGTTTAAACACGACTATAGTATAAACTTTAAATGACAAAAACATTATTCTGGTATAATCAATCATGTGATAAAAGATCCAATACATTTTTAAGATGAAAAAGTATTTAAGGAGACTTTTGTTGGCTGAAAAGTCGAAGCTCTTTTGCTTAAATTTTGTATCTCACATTTTAAAATCAATAATGATACAGGGTATAAGGAGTAAAATATTTTCTTCAGAAGAATAATCTAAAGCAAATTTTTTCTATCAGTAGTTACCCAAATTTTGAAACTAATAGCATAACATTTTACTTTATAAATTAGTCAAAATGCTGCATTACAAAAAAGGAAAAAAAAAGATAGAATGGAAAAGAAAATATTATGATTTGTACATTGTGAAAATGTAAAGTCAAGAACTACCAGAAAAAAAAAGTTTAAATTGTTATGATCACAATGTAATATTATAGATTGTCTATTTTTTAAAATAAAACATTAAAAAATATGTTTTTTTTTTATTTGACACAAAAAAGATATAATCATTCATTAATAACAAGTATTATCATAATAAATGTCATACTGAAGGCACATAAAATTTTAAAAAGTAGTCTCTTTTTCTTCCTCCAATCACGATTACATTGTCAAATAAAAAAATATTTTCACTAGATAAAATATGTTTTATAACCCAAAACAGTCTTGAGTACTTTATTATATCACAGTCTGAAGTAATCTCAAAATTATTCTCATGGAAACAGTACAGCAATAAGAATAATTCAAGAAGTCCATAAGTTCTTTGTTTTTGATTCTCATTAATTAAAATATTTTAAGAACAGATGTAATAGTTACAAGAGCATAAGATATTATTCTTTTCTGTGACTTTTCTTTTTCTTATGCTTTTTGTGTTTCTTGTGCTTCTTATGCTTTGATTTTTTATGTTTATGATCAGCATCTGAACTTTTACTCTTGCTGCCCTTCTGATCATCTGAATTTGAAGAGTCACTTTCACTAACAGCAGAAGAGCTCACACGAGCAATAACACTAGATGTATCAGTTTTGTGTTTTTTAATGTCAGAATCAATTTTTACAGTCCGTTCAATTTTTGAAACATTACAAGAAACATCTGGAGATGATGCTTTCCTTTTAGATCTTCCACAAGATTTTTCTTCATCGCTGAATTCATCATAATCTGGTTCAAATTTCAACTCGTCTATATGATGATAAACTCGTCCAGAAAATTTAGCGGTATTGGAACTGGTATCTAGAGCTTTGACTGGAGAATGCTTCTTACGTGGAGGTTCCTCCTTGCCTTCTTTACTTTGAATTGAATGATGCTCCTTAGCTGATTCGTTGTGATTTCTCTTCTTTTTATACGAATGGTGATTCACTGCAGAATCTACACTCTTTGAACGTGACTTCCTATGTCTTTCCTGTTTCTGCTTTTCAGATAGATGAGATATTTCTCTTTCATATGGAAGCTTACTTCGAGAGTGAGAGGTCACTGGTTCAACTAAAGGCATCCTTCTATCTGATCTGTCACGTGAACCAGTATGGCTGTAACTACTACTATGACAATCATCATATTTGTGTTTTCTCTCATCCCTAATAGCAGTATTATTATCTCTTTCCTTACGAATATAATCTCTGCCATCTCGTGAAGAATTTCTGCTGCTGGTGGCTGCTTCTCTTTTAGGACTGCATCTGTGCTCTCGCCTATCTGGGATTCTATCTCTGTGCTCTCTGCTATGATCACCACTTCTTGCAGAATGAGCAGCTACAGATTTATGATGATTTCCCTCATCATGATATCGATTTGATCTTTCATGTCTCTCCTGCTTTGAAGTAGAATCACTTTTGGAGTTTTTTATTCTGTCTTTACTGGAATAAACTAAACGTTTATCCTTCTTGTTAGATATCGTAATTTGTATAGTATCAGATTTCACCTGCTGCGAATTAACAACACTTTTCAACTCAAAGCCTTCTTTGTGTTTAGAAGGAGAGCTATCAATCCTTGAACTGTCACTTGAAACTTTGGAACTGTTCACCTCTTTCTTATCAACTTTGGGTTTAAATTGTTTTGCAAGTAAAACATTTTCAGCCCTATATATTATGTCGGATGAGATAGAACCCTTTTCTTTAGAGATCTCTACTGAGCTTCTACGCTGAGGTAAAACATTCTCTTCATCTTCACTTTCCCATTTAGATCTTCCTGGAACATCAACATGCAGAACATTTTCCTTTTCATGAGATTCCTCTGCATCCTCACTACTCTCTGAAACTTCAATATTCTCTGTTTCAATAGATTCTGCATTTCCTGATGTGGCATCATCCAATTCTGTATTCTTCTCTTCTGCAATTAGTTCTGTATCAAAATCACCAACTTCAGGATCATCTACAAATATATCCAGTACATCTGGATCATCAACAGGTTTTGCTTTAGTGTCTTCCACAGGTAACTCTTCAGACTCCACAGCATTAATAACGTTAAGTTCTGCTTCACAAATTGGGGGTGAAAGTTCTTTCTCTTTTGATGCAAGCTCAGTGGTTTTACCTTCATCAATAATCTCTGGTTTGCTTTTCTTCTTCTTTACTTTAATCTTAGGAGGTAGATCAGAATCTGTGCTAAGGGCTCCATCAGTTTTCTCCTTTTTAGTTGTCTTTTTTTTCTTCAATGGCAGCTCAGCAGTTTTATGTCTTTTATGTTTATGCTTCTTGTCTTTGGTTTTTTCAACAGTTTTTATATTCTTAGAATCAGGTATCAAACAGTCATCTCCTTTCTCTGTATCTTTTATTTCAATGCCAGTAAGGCTTTTTGAAGAATCAGAATGCTTTTCTACACTTACAACCACAGGAATTTTATTGTCCTGCTTCCGAACTTCCTTACTTTTATGGTGGTGGTGATGCTTCTTATGTTTAACTGTACCCTTTTCTTCTTTCTTTTTTGGTGCTTCTACACTAGATTCTCTAGCATGTACGGCTCTCGAATCAGATTCTGAAACTTGAGGAAGTTCTCTAATTTCTTTTCTTTGAATGTCTCTTGATTGCCGATATCTAGGTTTGTAATCCCTTGAACCATCACCAACCAAACCAGGTATACGATGCGGCACTTCCTCTTGATGATGCTTATATTCCGATCTTTTATGATACTTCACATCTCTATGTTCTTCTATTTGCTGATCTCTTTCATAACGATGAGAATATTTTGGTTGGTATTCATCATATACTGGATACTGATCTCCATAAGATGGATATTTAGAAGGTCTCTCTCCTAGGTACTGTTGAACTGATCTTGAATGCAAGGGTTGGGTAGGAGGCGGTATGGAATGTAAATGATGAAGTGAGAATGAAGGTGGCCTCATAATTGGTACAGGAAGAATTGCAGGTGGAGGTACATATTGCGACTGATATGAAGCTCCAGTAGTATACTGCGGAGGAGCATAATTATGCTTTCCAGAATATGATAAATTTCGGTAAGAAGGCATTTTATAACTTTTAGGAGAAAATGACCGTGATCGAGCTCGAGAAAAAGGAGAACGCTTTCTGTCTCTTAAATCATGTCCTCTTCGTCTTAATGAAGACCCACCTCTTGACCTGGATTGAGATCGAGATTTAGTTCTGGAACGAGAGCGTGATCTTGCATAAGACCTTTTCTTAGGCCAGGATCTGGATCTTGAACGTGAACGCGATCTTGACCTTGATCGACTAGAGAAGAGTGAGTGAGATCTTGACCGAGAAATTCTAGATGCGCTACGGGCTGGGGAACGAGTCCATGACTTAGAAGAATAGGAACGTGAATATGATGATGATCTAGATCGATGTCTCTCAGAACTTCTATCTCTTGAATATCGATGACGTTTTTCAAGTTTTCTTTGAAACTCTTCCATTCGATCATCTATACTTCTAAATAACGAGAGAAAAAATTTCTTACAACTTTTTTAATTTATAACAAACTTGTTAATTAACATGTTTTTCTAAGCAGATTATTAGATACATATCATGAAATAATCATGGAAATCAGTTTCAAACTTTATATATCCCTTTTTCTTTCTTAAAAAAAAGGATTGATATCTTTAAATAAATATTGTACAGTAAAAGATAACAAATCAGAATTTTTTTCAAATAAAAGATGAAAAATATGATTATTTCCTAAGAGTACTGTTAAATCTCTATAAGAATTTTAGCAATTAAAAATTTTTTTTCTTAATGTTACAAAGGGTTATTACGAGTTAACGTCTAATATAAACCAGGAGAAATATGAAAACTGTGCCATTTAAATTAATTTTACTGTTTATAGGAATAAAGAAATAAGAATTCTTTACATTCTTATTTAAGTACCTAGAAGACTATTCAATAATTCTCACATACAATACTTTCTATGAAATTAAACCAGTAACAATTCCAGCTTCAAACAATAAATGTTATACAAAACATACATATATATCCTCGGTCTAATTATCAGACTGCTTAACTCCATCTGGGATGCTAATTTGATACAATAGGGCTAGGCGCCAAGTTGTTGTTTATGTTCGCCAAGATAGGCGATAATATTACAATCGTGAATTGCAAATTAAAAAAAAAAAATATTAAATTTTAAACCTGTAGATCTAATAGCTGATAAAAAGGATTTTTTTTATAACTCCCGTATAACTCTCTTGTAAATTGATTTTTGAAAACACCTTCCTAAACTGATCTCCGCTTAGCAAAAGTAACACATTGTTACAAATTTTGTGTAATGAACACTTAAAATAGTGTAAATAATTTATATCTGGAAGTGTAATACATTAATATTACTTTCTGTTGTATTTATTTTATGTTAAAATCTTGCCACCACCTCTCCCTTCGAAATCTAGTTTTATAATGAAATAAAAAAAAATTAGTGATTATACTGATCGAAGGAATAAATTAAAAGTGGAAAGCGCATAGAGGCATGGCGTAGACAAAACAAAAGGAAATTCATTGCTGCTTGGCGCGATTAAGGAATTGCGCCAAAAAGCACTTAGCGCGTTGCACTCCTATATCAAATCAGTTAGACCAGTGGAGTTACGCAGTCTGATAATTAGGCCGACGATATGCAATATATCTAACAAATTTTTGGAATATGATGGCAATGCTATTAATTAAAAGAAATGAGTTTATTTCCATGATGAACTCTTGACTAGAGTTGTGTAAAACTCTCTGACATTGCAGATTTCATCAAACAGTTGGCTTTGGTAACAATCCAATGTATCCCACAAACATCTTTAAAGATGATGGCAGCAGAGGTGATGGGGGAATTTCTGGTACTGGAGTACACATTCTAATTCCTATCAGTACTGTGGACATTAAGATTAAAAATCCAAATTTTTGTTCAGTTTTTAGATCGGAGCTAATGCTATCAAAAGGGGTTTGCTGTTCATATGTGAAGCCAAGGATCAATTTCATGATGTTTGGATTCTGACAGTCAGCCATGTTTCAGTTCACTATTACCCTATTACTATTCACTATTATACCCTAAACCTTCTTGATTTGATTTATTTTAGTCATAGTGTATATTATTAGTGGGTCCCATCCCACATGGGAATTGATGGTAATGAGAAGGTCAATATCTTGGTCAGGACTGCAGCTGAAGAGGGTGTGAGCCCTACTAGGTCTTTTACATTTTGCAAATTATTCTCCCTTAAGAATATTGATCTAAATCAGGGGTGTCAAACTCGTATGATATAATGGACCATATGGTCTATTTCATAATAAGTTGGGGGCCGCATGTTTACAACCTTCAAAAAATCAATAACATAAGATTCTTATAATGCATTTATTTGACTCAATGTAAAGCTCAGTGTGTGTTTAGTTATTATACATACATAGTCATCTAATATTTCCATGTTATTTTTTAAACTTAAGTTATACATATTTTATATTTTTAAATAACAAAACTTTTTTTTAAGAATTTCAATTTAACATTAGTTTTTAGAAGATATTTGGCATTGTTTTTTTCACAAAGCAATTCATTAAAAGATTTGATTAAAAATACTGTTCTGATGTAATTTTTAAAATTGACAATAAATGGTGAATGGGGTTAATCTTAATCTTTCTGAACTTTTGCTATTTTTCATTTAAGAAAATAATTGCCAGCATAAATGAATGCTCCGAGCATAGCCATTATTTGCATAACAAACGATTAATTTTAGGAAATCTATCTACTGATATAAATATATATATATATATCTAGAATTTCATCTTCCATAGATTTTTGCTTCAACAAAGAATTACACTGGATTTCAATTAATTTCATTTGTAAGTTTTCATCAACAATTTCAATATTGATAGAGGTGAAGTAAAAGTATGAAATTATAGTTCACATGTTTTAATAATTCTGTTTCAAACAATTTAATTTTGTGCATGTGTTTAGTAAATTTTAATTTACCGGATTTAATCAACAGATATTGACAGCTTTCAAAGGGGGACACGTTTTCTTTTTCTATTTATTTTTGTCAAAGGAATAATTTTTAATATTATCAAATAGAGTTGTAATATGATTTTTGGGAGGAAGCTTAAAACTAAGTTGATTAAGATGGCTTGTAAGATCAACTGAGAAGACCAGGTCCTTTATCCATTGTCCATCTTTAATTCAGCACATTCATAATATTTTTGTTTCCAAGAGAATTATAATTTCGTCCAGCAATTTGAGGACACATTTTAACACTTTATGATTTGAAAGGCATTGAATTTCCATATAATATATAGTAAATCATTGTATTCACTTTCTATATCTTCCAGCAAATTGACGATGATTAAGTCTATGTTCTTGAATTAAATTTACAATTTTGGTGACTATTTTAAAACATGTCCTTTGTTTAAAAATTTGGAACACAGCACCTGATGGTGAATAATACAATAAAAATGCTCAAAATTATTATTGTCATGCTGTTTGCATGTTTCTTTTAATCTTGCAACAATTCCTTTAATAATATTGGTCAGTCATGGTAGCTGCACCATCATGCAAGACAGATCAAATTTTCCAATGGTTACATATTTCTTCAAAACCTTTATAAGTGCATTTAAAATATCAGGTACAGAAGTTGTATTCTGAATATGGATGATTTCCTAAAGTTCTTTACTTATTTTTAAATTAACATCGTATCCGTGAAAAAACAACAAATAGCTGAGCGAAATTTCGAATATCCGTACTTTCATCAATATTGCAATAAAATAAGCTTGAAATACTGATATTAGTGAATTATGCTGATTTCTCAAATTCTCGGCTATTTCATTAACTCTGCTACCTACAATATTTCGACTGAACATAATACTTCCACTCCGGTGTAAGTAAACATTAACTAATAGATTCCTTTTCAGTAAATGATTTTGATCTGCTTGCCTGATTAAATGTAATAATATATGTGGGGCTGTATATTTTACAGCAGCTGTATAATCTTCAACAAATTTAATGAGTGTGCTTTATTGTTTTTGAAGAATTGATCTCAAACACACAATTCGGACAGTTTGTCTACACAAAGTTTTGCAAAGTATTGGTCATAGTTTGCTTTATGATTTGTGTAATAGTACCTTTTAAGATTATATACCTTAGCAACTGAAATAAGAGTTTTTAGATATCAAACATATTTCAATCTTATTTTAAACACAAAAATATCACAGTTGCCATTTCCTTGAAAATTATGGCATTCCTTTTGAATTAATCTTTCTTTACTCATTGTTGAAATTTGATTGTACTTTCATTCGCAAACGATTAAGTATACACTTCCCTATCTTAACTGTCTTGAATATATCTTTTTAAACTTTGAAAAACCCCTCAAACTGCCTCTTGCTAATTGGACACTCCAAATACAGAAAGAGTAAGAGAAATAGAAATCGCACTCGCAAAGAGTCAGGGTACCATCTATAGTTCAGAATATGCACAGTGCATTTCAGAGTTTAATAAGAGATACTTTATTATAGCAAAATTAAATGAAAACGTTTAATGAAACATTAAAAATATTTTTAATCTAAAGGCCATTTCTATTATCAAAAAAGATTTCTTTTAAAACAAGAATAGGTAACAAGCAAATATATTGTAGATTTATATGTAAGGTTCACCTCAAATAAATTTCAAAATGAAAAAACTTTAAAAGCCAGATATTTAAAAGATTTAAAAAGAATTGTGTGGCGGGCCACATGCAGCCCGTGAGTTTGACACCCTTGATCTAAATCAACTTGGAAGAACTCCTCTAAGTCATCCTTGGTGCTTCAGAAGAAATCCAGGAGGTTCATTCAAGCTTATGTCAAAATATCAGACTACCTTTTCGTGCTTTATAAGCAGCCTTATAAAAGCATTCACTTTTAGTCAGGGTCAGAAGATATTCCTGGAGTGCCACTGGTGTTATTTTGATCTGGTCTCCCCAGTCCACATCTTGGCTTGTTTGGATTTTAAAAAGAACAAGGTCCTTCAGGACCCTCTTCAGTCCTTAAAACTTTTTAAAGACTTTTGTATTCATGGGGATTCAATCAGGGATTAAGAAAAAGTTAAATGATTCGCTCCCCAATATGCCACTGTTATTTACACAAATAAGCATAGTTCGAAAGTGTATTGGGTGTGGCATATGAATGAGTAAATTCTTCGCAAATACTGTCAAGGTTATTGTATTAAATTCCAAAGCCTTTGGAATAGTTTTATAGGTAGTAGTACAATGCAAATTTTAGTAATTTGGGAATGCATATATGCACAGGCATATCAGGGTGAGAGAGCTCAGCAGTTAAGAAGTCAAGAATATATTTAGAAAAAACTTTCTGGGTAAAATAAACTAGATACAGAGAATCTCTAACTATACTCAGACACATTAGATGACACTTATTATACAACACGGCACTTATAAGGGGAGAAAGATAAGAAAAAAAAAGAACAAAAATTTTTTACTTTAACTTGAAATGCAATTTCATATACATTTATCCATCAATTATTATTAAAAAATAAGGCAGAAAATAAAATAATTTCTATTAGCAATTTCATAGAATTACCTTTCATTATATTTAGATACTTGTTTTAGATGATCTTTACTATTCAAAGGATGAACACCAAATGCAGAATCAGAAACTGGAAGTAGAGGCCCAACACCAGGAGGTGGGGGCTGAGAAGCTGTAGTAGAAGTATTGATAGGTGATGCACCTAAAATAAATATACAAAAATTGAACAAATTTTTAAAATAATATTGATGAAGTAATGACAGAATGCAGGTGCAAAAAATTATACACACACATATATAACTAAATGCAGAGTTCTCAATTCCAGAATATAAAATAAAAAGTTATTTTTTGGAAGGAGCATTTTTTTTAGAAAAATGAAAACAAATCAAATATATTTTCAATACATTATTAATTTTTCATTCAAAATGATAATATATAGAAATTTCAAAACATTAGGGAAATAAAAATATAATTAAGGAAAATTTGTGGTAATCAATTGTTTTCTACTATCTCTAGTGCTTTTTTCCTTGAGTAGTTATTATCAGTAGTTATTAAAAGAATGATTTAACAAGTATTGAAATCACTCTTCTTGATATTAATAGAAATAATTTACTTTTCAACAACATAAGCATTATACAATGATAATTCCATACATAGAATATAAGTAAATAATATCAATAAACATATAAAGTATTATTGATCTGACTATGTCAGACAGGTGGTATGAGCAACAACAACAACAGTATTATTGACCATAATGCTACGGTCTCCAAAATGTAAATACATTCAATACAAAATGCATTCATCATGCTGTACATAATAATTTAATTCAAATGGAAGAATTTAACAAAAGAAGGTATATAGCAGAAACCAAATATATATGTATATTCCCAAACTGTCTATAACTAAATATATACATTTTGTCCCTCTTCCTGATTCCATGCTAAATATGTTTAAGAAATTCAGAATTTAATTGTACAGGGAAAACTGTAGTAGCAAGCTTTTTACTGATAAAAATTATTAGGAAAAGTTAAAGAAACTTATAATTAAAACTTACATTGAATAAAATTCATAAGAAAAGGTAAATAATTGTGAAGAATTACAATTTAAGCAATTTCTTCAACAATAAGTAATATTTTTAAATACAAATAAATGACTGATTCTCTTATTCTGGTGAGACTTATTTCATCAATTCAAACATTTCCATTTCATTACTTAAATAGTTAGTTTGTCAATAATAATAAAATGTCAGTTATTTAATCAATGAAATAGCAGTTCGAGAACACAAACCTGGTGGAGGTGGCTGTGGAGCAAAGACTTGAGGTGTTGGTATCAGTGTAGGATAAGATGCAGGAATACTAGGAACAGATGTGGGGAAAATAGCAGTTGGTACTGTAGGAATAAGTACTGGATTAGGAAGTGATCGATATCGATCTTGATGCCTATGCATGCTTTCTTCACTATGTGGAGGTACATCATAATCTTTATCACGTTCAAGAGAATATTCAGAAGTAGGGCTATAAATATCAAAACATACAACAATGAGTTCCACAATGAAAACATATGTTATTTTAACAATATTTTAAACAGAATAAAAATATTGTTCATAAATTTACATGATTTACAGGAGCAAAAAAAATCAATATTGCAGATATCACTAATTTATATTGTTCAATATAAAAATTGGCTGGAAAGAAATCTGAATTCTAAATAAATTATAAGCTGAGATACAAACATTCTTTGTCAAATTAACTGAAAAGTAGTATTTTGGATGGAGATTAATTAGATTTTCTGACTTTCTTGAATTCATGAAATTCATAGTTGACAGAATGTCCTTTAGGCACAACAGTGGGTAAATTAAGAATAGTGCTTTTTTTGTATATCATTTTTTTTTTTTTTTTTTTGACATTTTAAATATGTAAATAAATAATATGCTTACCTAATAATTTACATTTACAGATATTTTCATTACATGTGAGGCAAATGTCCTGGAATTTTACTGCAGTGGCTTCATTTACAAAGGAAAGATTTTCTAAAGATTACAAGAGTTGTTGGACAATTTCCAATCTTAAAATTTTATCCTATCCATAACGTTTACAATATTAATTATGTTCAATACTTTTAAAGGAAAAAAATTTTTCTAGGACAAATAAAGCATATTCATAGTGAATCCTTTATTTCTCCCAAGAAATTATTTGACATACATATACTCATTTTCTTAAAATGAAAAAGGTTTGAATAAAAGATAAACAGAAACTTTCAATTTTAGATTTCTTATGTAATACACAATTTTATAAAATTCAGGAAAATTATTTAAATTTTGTAAATTCAATTTGATTATTCAATGTATATAATCCAGATGACTGTCATTCAATAATCATTTTGTTATGGAACTCATCTATATATATATATATATAAATGAATGTTTGCGTGTCTGTAATCTCTTATGCCTTCCTAAACCATTCATCCAATTGCAATGAAATTTTGGGGAATGGTTGGACGCATGCCCACAAAGGTTTCTGAGTTGATAAAATTGTGGGAGCTTAAGGGGCATTAAGAGATATATATTCTCATTTTTGAACTATTAGACCTACAAACTGGAAATTTGATGGCTATGTTCCTTTCAAGAATTAAGAGGTCTGCTACAAAAGGGGAAGTAGGTAAAAAATGCAGGGGCTTAAGGGGTGTTGTATATAAATATTCCCGTTTTTGAACTATTAGACTTTACAAACTTGAAATATGATGGGCATGTTTCTTTCAAGGTTTAGAGGTCTGCCTCAAAATGTTCTTTGAAAATCGACCTGAAAGGTCATTGCAAAGACTTAAGGGATGTTAGAGATAAATATTACCGTTTTTGAACTTTAAGACCAACAGACTTTAAATTTTGTTGGCATGTTTCTTTTTTCTTTTTTTAAATATAGAGCCGCTAAAAACGAATTTTATAGAAATTGACAGCTGTTAGAGAGGGGGGGGGGACAAGCAGTAGCTCGGACTTATTTATAAAAGTTTTTATTATTGCACTTTTGAAGTACTATTTACCATAATGAAATTTACTGTGCATGTTACTTTTGTTGAATGGAAATTCGCTAAAAAAGGATTTTATGGAAATTGATTCCTATGGGGGAGAGGGAATCTTTTGCAGTGTACTGATAAAAAAAGTACCCATTTTCAAACTTTTAGACCTACAGTAATGAAATTTGGTGTGTATGTCTCTTTTGTCGAATAGAACAGGTCTTACAGAAATTGACTCTCAAAGGTGTTAATGAAGCTTATTGATAAAAAAAATTCCGTTTTTAATCTATTCAATTTAGACTTGAGATTTGGCAAGCATATTTATTTTATTAAGTAGATCCACTAAAAATAGGTTTTGTGGAAATCCACTTGGGAGAGGGGTTATGAGACAGTAAAAGGTACTTCTAATTTAATTTTAGAAGCTATCATTTGGAAGTTCTCTCAATTTCAATACAATCAAATTCTTAATGCTAAGATATCAAAAATTATATATATATATTCATACAACAACAACAATACCCAGCAAAGCGGGCGGGTAACAGCTAGTCTCTTCTAAAGAAAATTTCATTATTATCAATTACCTGCATCCTCTTATGTTTTAAAAATTTAAATATAAGTTTTGAAAACAAAGCTATTTATCTTAACGACCAAAAATATTATTGAAACTAAATTTGATGCACACAAAAAATAATACTTAATTTGGCTTAACCAAACAGTTATGCAAGCTTAGAAATAGAACATTTTGAAACTTCCATTGCTACATAATATTCAATCAAGTTAAGAATGAGGAAGAACCTTGAGCATTCAAAACAAACATAATTAATGTACCATTCTCAGCATCCACCGGACACAGTTCTTGACATTTCAGGGATACCAAAGTATACAATGGCAAATGAAATGAATGGTATCTCCCAGATGTCAAGGAGGTAATCCAATGTAATATCACAAATTTGAACATATTTTAGTAATGGTAGAATGCTGTTTAAAAAACATAATATGAAAAAAAATCATAAAAAGAATCCTCTAGACAAAAATACTTTTTTCTTTAAAAATCTTCTTCTAAAAGATAAAGAAAAGTTGATTTTGTTTCAATTACAAAACTATGCAACGAGTTACAGACAATGGATTTCACAATGTAGAACTATCATCAAATAATTAAAACATATCCACATGATTTTGTATCATTTTCCAAATTTGTTATAATATATGCAGATTAAGCATTTTTCTTTATTACAAACTATAGAGGAATCAAAACTGAAGGTATATATTTTTTAGACATTGGGTTCACAATATACAAAAAGACCACTATAAAAGTTTGCGTAAAATGGGAATACATTCTAATGTAATTTTATAGAAATAATGTACTAGATATTTTGCAACTATTTAAATAAATTTTAATGCAACTTTGTGCTTTTTAAAACACATAAATCTATAAAAAATGTTATGTAAAAGAAAATAACACTATGAAACATTTTAAAGAATTTCAGCTTTTGCATTCATATTTGTATCATTAAAGAAAGTATTAAACATTTTTACCTTGAGACATATCTGGAATCCCGAGATGATCTTTCATAATATGGTGAATGACTTGTTTTATGAGATCTTTTATCATTTGAATTTCTTTTGTCATATCTGCTATAATAATCATCCCTGTTACGGTAATAACTATCAGATCTGCCAGCATCTACAAATTTGTAAGGGGAAAAAAGAAAAAAAAACTTTAATGCTTTTAAAAAAACTAGGATATTTCCTAGACACTTTAACAATTGCTCAAGAAGAAAGAATAAAATTTGTCTATATTATTACTTATAAGCAGTTAAAATAAATTAATATGTTTCCTGTTCAAAATAAAGTTTTAAGACAATATTTTAAATTTAATCAAATTTCATAAAAGAAAACTTTTATAAGATTAATTTTTATATTAATAGATAATTAGTAATTAATAAGAACTAGCTGCATGGCCCGGCATTGCACAGGCTATCTCTACTTCTATAAAATTCTTTTTCCTTCACAAAATCAGCACTTCTAATATTCTTTTTCAAAATAACTCCCCCCTCCACCGCTTAGCCCGGCGTTGCTCGAGCTTTCTCTTTTCCTCATGACACCAACATCTCTGTGTGTGTGGTTGTACGTGCACAACGTGAGTGACTTCTAAAATTATATCAAAAAAATTTCCCTTTTTCGAAATTTTTATTTCATTCCACTTATTTTTGATTTAAGACAGGTTTCTTTCTCCTCTCTATAGCCCGAAGACGGTTTTTTTTAGTGTAAAATTATTGTTCTATCTTCCCCTCCTTCTCACAGATAAGATATAGCTTCAAATTTCGATGTATGACTTATAAAAAAAAATATTAATTTAGAATTAAAAATTTATTAATGTGAAGCAATAAAAAAACGATTCTGATGCTAAGAGTAAAACAAAAAGCGTTCATTGTTTTTTAATAATAGTTAGTTTCTAAGAATCTAAAATAATAAAATAGATTTCAGAGATTTTCATGAATCAATCAATCGTTACATATAGTTAGCTTAAAAATGTCTCTAAAATGTATTTTGATCTAAAATAATAGACGATGTACTTTTTAATTAACAAAGA
>BMAV01025279.1:0-28180 GCA_019973955.1 Trichonephila inaurata madagascariensis | reverse complement strand
TCCAATTTATGATAGATTATGGTTTAGAGATGATTTGAGAATGCCTGTTGCTGAACACAAAAATATTTTATAACATATTTTACCAGGAATTAATTAAGAAGACACATTAAAGCATACTACAATTTCCGACAAAGTTTAAATAGGAAAAGTGTACCAAATTTATCAAAATATAGTGGTTTTTATACCCAGAAATTCCAGCACATCTTTCTACTTTGGATTTGGTATCAGAAAGACTCATTTTGCTACGAATACCTTTCATGCAAATTAGGTGATCGAGACAACTACATGATCAGTTTGGATTATTAGGGCAAATAATCAATGTTCCAACGTCGTCAAAGAAGTTTCACTTCTATCGTGTGGCATTCCATGTACCATTTCTTTTTTTATTAAGTGCACAAAGACTTAGAAAAAAATAATACATGTAAACTAACTTTTTAAACCAAAGGAAAATAATATATGCTGTTTTATAATTTACAATATAATTTATTCGGTTCAGTCCTAGGAGAGCCCACACCCTTGGCGCGAATTATTTTGGTTTGAGATAATTGCGCCATCTTGGTAATCCTACTTTGATAAACTAGATAAGGTAAACCTAATTATTTCTCGAATTTTATTTTGTTATTGGACACCGGGATGAAAGTATGGCTACATGTGTGAGTGAATATACCTTAGAATTTTTTACTTTGTTGAATGTGAAAGGTAAGAAAGAATTGATTGAATGGTGTATGAAGGAAGGATTGATTGCTTCGAGTTATGAATGTCCTAAATGTAATGAGCCAATTGGAATATATAAACGAAAGAGTGCAGTTTTGGATGGATTTCAATGGAGAATATATATGGCAGTGCTCACACGATCATTCGCTTAGCAATGAGACCTTAAGGACTTTTTTAAAATCGGTTATTACGCTGTACCCTCCACTTGGAAAAGATCACTAGTAAGAAAGTAAGTGCTGTTTTTATATTATTTATCTCAAATGTTTAATTTCAGTATTGTTTACATATATTTCCATTACGCATCCACCTTTTCCCGCTATATTCACTTGCCGCCATTGCCGTTTTTGTTTGGCGCCATCTCGTTCTCGCTTGGCGCTTATTTCGGTTTGTCGCCAATGGTGTGGGCTCTCCTAGGATTTTACTAATTTATTCTTGAATTATTACAAATGGGTTACCACAAGTAAAGCATTTTCTACTCCTATTCAAGCCAAGCAATTGCGAGGCAATATTGAGCGTCTGATTCATTGTAAGAAAATAAGTGTTCTCAAGTTGGTTGAGAGATTGGTGAGACGTACTGATACCTGGAAGATGTACTAGACTGCAGATTGTGGGGTTAAAATCCCGACCAACCTTCTAAAAAAATTTTTTATTGAAGACAGATAAAATAAATGCTCATGCACCACGAGCATCACACGGGACTTACAGAAGTTTAGATGAAACAAAGATAAATGAAATAATAAGTAAATAAAATAAAAGTTACAAAGTAAGGAAATAAAAATAAATGTTAAAGACAAAAATATATTACAAAAAAGAAAACAATTAGGAAACAAACCCAATACAATGAAATTACCCAAATAGAGAAATGAAAAATTTGCAAAATCAAATCAATGAATATACAAAATAAAGTGAACAAAGCTTTACTTGAAACAAGCTGAAAAAAAATTTGGAATCCAGTTGATTTTAAAAGCATGCAGTGATTTTAAGGCATTTTCTTTCAATTTTGAACAAAAAAGGATAAGATATTCAACACTTTGCCCCCCACCAACATTACAGTCACAAAGTTTGGAAGGATGCAGATTAAATCTATTGAGGTACACTTTAAAATTATCATGACTAGTAAGGAATGGTGTGACTTTAAAATTTGTAAAAAAAGTTATCACAAGATAGTCTTTGTGAAATAGTTGGAAAAATTTCTTTATCAGTAAAAAATTGAGCTGATTTTGTGTTCTCTTGTGGCTTTGACTGAGTGTTCCAAAGAGACAACGTTTTCATCTTCTAGAACAATTTCAAAATATTAGATGAAATTTCAATCTGCCGCTTGGTTGCGGATTTTGCCAAGAATAATAAACACAGTGACCCCTGCCTGTTATTTTTAATATCCCCTTATCTAACAGACAGCTCCTGTTTGAAACTGGTGTATTTCTACAGCATTTGAACATAGCAAATTATAATTTAGACTTGGTTCTGCCAACTAGTATGAAATCCTACATTGAGACAAAATTGAAGATTGCAGCTTTGCCACTATTACAGAAAGATTTCTTACAATGCACTAGTTATACGTATGCTGCAATGGTTCTGCTAAGTGCTAATCCATATGCTAGTGCAGAGGTTTACACACACTCAGCACTTAACCTTTAACACAGGGGGCTGTTGGTGCAAATTGTACCAACTATGATTCTGAAGTGGATGTTATCCAACTGGCTTTGATTTAGAGATTATCCAGAAATTGCAATATTCATTGATTCACAGCCCACTATTAAAGCAATTTCTTCTATCTAAGTTCAAACAAAGGCCTGTTCTAAATTGTCAACTTGTGATCAATTCTTTGACACCCTGCAGTGTCACAGTCATTACGGAATCATGGGTAATGAGTTTACTGACAATCTCACCAAGGCTGGGTCTCACCTGTTTGTAATTAAGAGTAAAAAAAAATTATCAATGTCAGACTTAAGGCTCATTTATTAGAGAATGGGGATGCTCTGAAAGGAAAGATTTGGATTTCCTTAATAGAAAGTGCCATTCTTTGCCATCTGTTGGTATTGCTAATTTTAGAATTAAAACTAAACACAAATAACTCATGAAACATCTGCATAGATCCGATACGTTTAATAGATCCCCCAACTTGCTTTTTGCATAACACAAAGGACATGTTCGAAGACTATTTTGTCTCTTGTTCTGGATTTGGCAATGTAGCAGTGGCTAATGCTGTTAAAAATCCTTCTAACTTTTATCGTGTTTCTGAAGTGTATTGGACTGCCCATCGCACTGAAGGGAAAGGGAGTAAGCTGTTATGGAACAATTTAAGAAAAATAAACTAGTACTATATTAAAAAACACTAATAAGTTAATAAATAAAATTAGTAAATTATGTTTACCACACATTCAAAATTGATCCTCAGAAAACCTAACTGACAAAAAAGATCATTAATAGAATTGGTTGTTTTAAACAAAAAAAAGGCACTCCTATCAAGTACCTGGATATTGAAGTAACCAGTAGCTGGGAATATAAGGACACTATTTGGAGTACTATTAGAAAAGCACATAGGTGTGTTCGAGGTTTGGAAAAAAGAAGACAAAAGTAATACTTAACATCAAAAGCATAATGTGGCTTATTTAGCTCTTATTTACATTCATATTAAATTTGAGTCAGACATAAGTATGTCTCACGCAATTTAAATGGGTATCTTGCTTTATTTAAATGGAATATTTAAACTAATGACCCCGATTTTCAACAGAGGAATGTCCAATGTTAAAAATTCACTTATTACCCCTAGAACTGCATGCAATTCATTTTCTTTTCCAGTTTTCAATCTTCAAAAAGGGAGGGAAAAAACAAAAAAAATTTTAATTAGTTTTCCACAAGCAAGGTAATGTATATTTTACAGGTAAACCCTAAATAACATGAGTTGTGTTCTAAAAAAAGAAAAAGAAAGAAAATGCTGTATTATCCGAATCCATGTTACATGAAATTAAGAATTAGTACCTACAAAATTGGGGGGGAGGGGGAGTAAGTTCCAAAAATTAATAAAATTATATTTGCATGATTCAGATAAATATATTTATTAAAATTTTCCTAAGTAAAGCATTAAAAATGTTTTCTTCATTACCACACACCCCAAGCACTATTAATTATCATTATTTATCTTTTAAGACATTTCTTGTGTTTGCCAGACTTCTTAGGTCTACAAATTAATTAATACAAATAAAAACAATTATTTCTTTAAAAAAAGTACCAATTGTAGTTGAGTACCAATTTCCTAATTTTTTAAAATCTATGTAGCAAAAAAGACACAATTAAAAGTTTTAAATTGTGCAAATATTAATAGTTCATGAAAATCTGATAGTACATATTTACTGGAATGAAAAATGTCAAATGAGGTATCTTGAGATTAAAAGCTTTATCAAGTTTATTAACCATTGTACAGATATTTGATTTCAAATAAAATAAAAATACTTTTTATTACTTTACATACTGTACAAGGGTGTCCTTGAACCATATTAGAATTAATCCACGCTATAAAAGAACTATTCTATACAGGAATGTTCCCAATTCTCGCATCGCATTAAAGTGAATCCCTGCTATAGAAGTGCCATGTTACTGCAACATATTACCTTTACTTGCCTTCACCAAACTAAGGAAATGTAATAGGTTTTCTTAAGTGACCACTATTTTTACCAAGAGTTGCAATAAAAGCAGATTCCAGGATCATTCAGCATGAAACAACCAAAATTAAAGTTATTATATACAGCTATAATAATTCCTTATAAGCTTAAAAAATATTCCAACTTTTTACAACTCAACAATTTATAACGAAATATAATTTTAAGAGTATATATGAGTTTTTAGTCTACAAGTATCTGTATGACTTTAAATTCAGGGTTCATATAAAATCACCAGAAACAAGGCAAGTGTATTCTGGCATGACACATACTTTTGATACACAAAATAAGCTCAAATTTTACAGGTATGCATTATATACCAAATATAAAAATAGTAATTTAATAATAATATTTGCATATTAAAAAGTTAGATTTCTGAATGTATTTAAAATGCTGTTTATTTAAAAGAAATGTCATACCTTATGAATTTTTTCCTAACATAGCTAAATGATTCAGAGCCATAAAACAACTACATCAGATTTAAAGTTTTCGATATCATTTGCTTTTGTCCACTTTACAGCAAATTAAATGTACACTTATTTTTTTTTTTTTTTTTTTTAAAAAAAATTATTTGTGTTTTTTTTTTTTTTTTTTTTTTGTTACAATTAATCCTTTCTGGTGATTTTTTAGAAACCAGTTTGCAGCTTTCTTTTAGAAGGGGCCATTTCATTGCTTCTTTATATTAAGCACATTTATTCTTTGGTATATTACGATTTTTTTTCCAACTCTTTCACTAATACCAAATATTCCTACTGCAGTTCACTATCCATTTTAATCCACAAATTGAATGATTTTGGACTTGAAACAAGTGTTACATTTCTCTTGTTTGGCAGGAATCATCTACTACTAAAAGGAAGACTAGATCAAGCTGTATTTCAACTAAAGTATATGTTATTTACTGTAAAGAATTCGATGTTCTCTTCAAAAATTTAGAGAGAGAAAACGTCTCGCTCCTAATTTCAAGAATTCATTTGGATTAGAAGTGCATTTTTACCCTAAATTGTGTTCCCCTTTCCTTTTACTGTTTTTTCTTTGCTTAAAGATGTATTCAGAACACCCAAAAAAGTTAAAAGTTCTACATTTTTTCACTTTTTCTGTTAGCCATACTAGAAAATGTAAGATAAATAGTTTTTTCCAAGATAAACAGATCTGTATATAAGCGAACTTTTGTGCTTTAGCTTTAAAAAGTTCCAAAATTTCTTGGCTTATACATGGACATATTGGGTAGTTATTTGTTTTGTGTATCTTATGATACTCTTAAAAATTATGCATCAAGGTGATATCTGACTATAAATTACAGTAACCAATATCAAGATAAGAATTCTATTTTACCTATGTTTATTATAACACTTTGATCCCACAAGTTAACTTTATTCAGAAAATATTAAAATCTTCAATCATTAATAAGAAGTTTTATGTACATTCTTTAAAAGATTTGTAGTAATTTAAAATGTCTTCCGATTCTCCTAAATGTAAGTCTAACAAAAAAATTGACATTTCTCTTTAACTTCCCAGGCAACACACACATTTAAAATATCTTTAGTAGTGAACACTAATGCAATTTCTACAAGGTGCAATACCACATCTTGACCATCAATAAAATTTATTTAAATTTTTCAATATAAGAATTCATACTAACAATTAACATTCAAGACAATATACAAATAAGAGTAAAATGAATAAGAAATCTGATATACATAAAAAATGTTCAACAAATTCTTTACAAAATATCACCAAGATTCCAAATACAAAAGAGTAAAAATAAGACTAGAAACATAGAAATAACAAATAACAAGTTTTCAATATGAAAAAAATAATTACATAATAAATTTGTAAAATTATGTAATCATTGAACTATTTATGCTTTTTCTGCATATTATTCATATCAAAAACTGATAAACTATTATTAGAAGTACAACAAAAACAGGCCTAGATTTGTGTTGTTTCGATACTGAAACCATAGATGATATGTATGATATAAATCCATTTGTTGTCATGGACTAAAAAAATTCTCACCTTCCTTCGTTTGCGCATTGGTTATTTGAAGATCATAATCTGAAATTTTTCCAATTTTTTTCTGTTGTATAATAGATTTTTTTAAATCAGCCACTGAAATGTTCAGCCCATCAAAAGTCACAGTGTCATGATCCAAATTACTTTTGAATTTATAGTGGATAGACATTTTTACACAAGTCTTCTTACAGAATTTTGAAGGAGGAAATGTTCTTTAGAAGGCACTGGAATGTCACATAACTAGGCTTCAAGAAAATCACCAGGTTAAACCACCATTAAGTTCTTTGTTATCCTAGATCCAGCTCCTTCCAAATTTCTGCAAAAAAAAAATAATAATAATTCATAGGAAACAAAACTAATAAAAATCCGACTTGTAACAATTTTCCACGTTAATTTTAGAATTTGTTCAATCAAGTAATGACAAAAAAGTTACAACTAATCTGAATATATATTTGTAACAACACTACAGTATAAACTAAAGGAACTAATTTGATAACAGGGGTAATGGCTCCAAGTGCTGCTTGTTGCTGGAATATCCAATATGGCGGCCTAGCGGTAATTTAACAATACACAATAATTTAAAATAATTGTTTTGAAATACATAGAAATGTATTTCAAATAAAAGATATAGGATGAGATTGAGAATAACCAAGATCAATCAATAAATAATGAATAATAATATTATGTATAATAAAAGTAACATGTACTAATAATGGTATTATGAGCAGCATATAATATAATCTGAAAATATTATTTTATAATTATATATAATATTCATATAGTATGATTTTATAATGGTTATTAGAAATAATAATAATCATATAATATAATTAAAGACTAATTATTAAAAAGAATAATCGTCGAATTTTAAAAAAATAAATAAACATAATAGCTATAAATAAACAACAGAAGTAGTTATAAATAAATTAGATAATAATTATAAATAAATAATAATAATTATAATTAAATAACAATATTAATTATAAATAAATAAAATATGTAATATTTATAAATGCTAAAATAACGAATATTATATGATTATTACACATAGTAATAATTGCATTTTTTTTTCACTATGAATAAAATAATTACATAATGTATGTTAAAATTAATTTAGAGTATCAATTACAAAGTAGTGAAAGCTAGCAATATGAAACGTGCACTGCAAGTTCCTGAAATCGTCTGAAATTAGGGTTAAAGCGGGAAAAAACGAATAAAAGTTATTTCTAATATACGTTATCCCCATGGCAATCACATCGGCAGACGATAAAAATATTAAGGTAACCATATTGTAATATTATCGCCCATCTTGGCGAACATAAACAACAGCTTGGCGCTATTACCCCCGATATCAAATTAGCACCGAAAATTATACAGGTACTATTCATTCACATATTTTAGAGCAAAAAAACATAGTATCAGTATTATGCTTACAATGCTTAGAACAATGCTTTTCAAACATACATGAGCAAATTTTTTCTAAAATATATTTTCACATTAATTTATTAGTTAGCTAATTTTAAGGTGGCTGTTTATTAATGTTGCATTGTGAAAAAAACACGAGGGCTATTAGCAATGGACCTTGTAATTTTAAATTACAGTCATGACAAGAATGATAGTTAAATTAGCAACTCCCTATCTAAATAAATATTAATTTTTCCTCTTGTATTGATACAGCAATATTTGACAGACATAACTAAATGTTCAAAAAAATATGGATGAATTTAAAAAAAAAGTGGGATAATTTGTCACCTATAATCTATTTCAGTTAAATTACCAGTTAGATTTGGAATTGCAAAAAGGACATTTGAATTAATTTTGCAGTAATGAAGTAAGTGACCACAATGGGATATAATTCCTAGTTAGTATCATTACTGCCAACAGATGCTGTTACAAAAGAACTTTTTTTCATGCATTTGAATGAATATTCTTTTGATACTTGTGTATTATTGCAACAATCACCAACTCTATCAATAAACTCACCAAGTTGGCAACCCAGATTTTCTATGTGTTGTACGTGCTGAATTGGCAACTATGTGCTTCATTTCATAACATGTCGCCAATAGGTTGAGATAATATGCAAGTATCATTCTTTCTGACCAGAAGCTAGCTCAGAGTAATGTTTTAATCCTTGTACATACATATCACTTGGCAATGCCTGACTTCGAAAACATTTTATGAAAAAGAGAACCTTCACGATAAACAGCAATCAAAGGAATTATTTTGTTCTACAACAAAGGATGAAAAATCTCATCCTTTCATTACATTTGACTGGATATTGTCTTCGAAAAAAACGATCCAATTTTGAGTAATTGCTACTTGATTTTTTATTTGCAATGTACTTTGACAGGCAAGATTACCTTGGTCAAAAAAAAAAAAAAATGAATGCCAGTACGACATGTCTCACAACGCAATTTTTCTCCCTTTTTAGGATATATTGATGCAATCAAATTTCTTTTTAAAATATTCTTCATATGTTTAGAAGTATATTTTGCCTTTGGCAGATAACATGGTAAACAGACCAATGGGCAAAAATAAATTGTTCAGCCATATGAAAGAATATTAACACATGCAAAACACAAAATGGTTGGAGTTCTAGAAAGTTGCTACAGAGAATGAAAAAATAAAAATTCTTCCCTAAATGAAAAGGTGCTTTAAAATCAATAACAAACCAATAGCTAGCAAAATACGATATGCAGTGGGAGAGAGAGAGAACAAGTTTGTAATTTTTTAAAAACTTAATGTCAATAAGTTTTATGACTTTTGTTCATTTATTTTCTGATTGTCGTGAATATAAAATGATAAATAAAAGCTGTAGAGGAGAAAATAATTAGTTGACTGTAGAAATTCTGCAAAAATACAGAAAAATTAATAATCTAAGCATAAAGTTTAATGAGAGGATGAAAAACAAATTTTTCAAATTTTAAAAGCAAAAAGAAGGAAAGTTGGCATGCATGATAATCTATTCATTGACAGAGCAGGATACAACTCTTAACAGATATAACTGAGAACAGGGTACCCTTCAGACATGCGATGTAATAACTATTTCATTCTAGCAAAACCCTGATTAACATGAATACTTAAAAATTAATCTTATGTACTTCATTCTTAATTACTATTTATTATTTTATTTAAAAAAAGAAACTCTTTTTTATTAATACAGTATAATGTTCATTTTGCTTTTAAAAAACCATTATCTGATCTATTGTATTTTTGTTTAATGAAGAAATTTGAATTTCTATTCAATTTCTTTCATGTTTTCCTTTTGTTGTTTTAAAAAAAATAATAGCTAAGAAACATAGCAAAGGGAAAATTGCACAAGATACAGTCATGAATGAAAATGACATGTTTCATATTCCTTTTGATTGACAAGTTAATTAGGGATATCCTACAAGAAAGGAATATATGATTTGAACCTTGGTTAAGCAATGAGGACAACTGCACTGGAATCCCTCTCTCCAAACTTCCACACCTAGGTGAAAATTTTGAGCCACAGCAAATTTAATGTGCGTTAGCCCCCTTCATGGGGGTCAGGATACCAGGGGTCAAACTCGCAACATGCCGCCCACAGGTCAGTGATCCTCACCATTTGGCTACTGTGGTCACTGAATGTATTTTAATAATCCCAAATAGGTGGACCTAAAAATCCTCAACAGAATTTCATTTCCTTAGGGATTGATATCTCAAAAAAGTATCATGATGAAAATGTTTTCAGACACAGAATGTGCAAGTATAAATTCTCACCTTTTGGAATTCATACCACAAAATATGCTTACAATCAGTAATCCAAATGAGTAATTTTACATTTTTTTTTATTGCTCTGAAAAAAATCTTTCTTTGGATGAATAATACTAAAAAATAAGCCTTTAATTTTAGTAATGACATTTTTATTTCACAAAGTTAAAATTATTAAAATTACTTACAATTCAATAATTTCATTTTTAAAAAAAATCAAATTTTTACTTATTTAGATGGTAAGAATACGTTTGGTATTGATATACAGTTAATTATGAACGACAATAAACTGTGCAGTGACACATTTTAAAGGTCACCAAAAAGGAAATGCCAATTTTGTTAATTTCCTTTGTATAACCACATCTAGTTCGATAAAATGTGTCTTTATTTAAAAAAATTTAGAAATATATCCAAAATATAGTAGTGATCATGTAAAAAGATAGTAGTTAGTATCAAGTGTGATCATGTAATTAATTACATCGTATTGTGAGAAGTAATGCACACATTGTCACAAAATTATTATACTCATATTTAAAAACACTGAGTATATTTTGAGAACACTATTCAAATTATATTTTGCATCTCAAGCGTAAGACATCACAATTATGTATAATTATAAGTAAAAGGCTTAGTACCCATTTTATAGCACTTTTTTGTTCAAATTTTCTCTAATATCTACGAATCTACAGAAAAAAAGAGAGAGAGAATTTTACAAACCAAATAGGTCACTTACTCAGGGACAAAGATGTATTATTAAAATGCTTTCCCAATTAAGATAAAAGGTTGTTTCAATTTATCACGAACACGAGATCCAAATCATAAGCAAAGTACGATTTCACACACAATTTTATCTTGAAATTAGAAGAACAAATCGAGAAATCAGGAAGTAGTAGTTTTCATTAAGATTAAATAATCCAAAAGATAACTCTTGCTAATAGAAAAAAATAACTCACAGAGCTTTTTCTTTGCACAGTAAGTGCCTCGTGCTACTTTCAGTCAGATGATAACAATATGGTTCCAGTTCAAGACGTACACAAATTTCTCTGATTGGTCTATCAACACCATATCTTATTATGTCACCGAATTGCTTTTTAACCATGCAAGATTTCTTCTGAATATAAAATTTTTGAAGCAAAATTTAAGAGATTTAGTTATATTAACAGTCAATATGAATTATTCTTTTGAATAAGGACAAAAATATTAAAGCCCATAGGGACAGGAAGAATCCTAATGTTAAAAATAACCTAAATCACCAGGGGACGCTGACATCGTGAGGGAAAGGGAAAATTTCACTCATTACCAAAAGGGAAAAATTTTGAAAATTATTTTCCTGTTAAGCATAGCAAGTGTGTCCGGCTCGTATTATTTTTTGCAAAGCAAATTTCCTTTTTATCTAGCTGTAAGTAATTTTTCATTAATTAACGATTATTACAGAACATTGTTTTAAAAACTAATTTCATATTGCTTTTTACAAAATATTAATGAATAATTTAAATAAAAAAAAACCACGTATTTTCTTAGGGCTTATGGATGAATTCAGATTGATTTATTTTCTTCTGCAAAAATCGAAGGCAATTTAATATGTATTTCTACAGGAACTAATTGAATTTAGTGTCAAACTTGTAGCAATCTACTATCAAGGAGATACAATCCATAGTAAAAATAATTTTGTATTTCAGGTCAGTAGTGTGTCCGTTTTTTATTTGAAAAGAAAATTTTCTTTGGTTAGCGGTAAGTAATTTGTTTTTCATTAGTTAACGATTATTATTTTACATCAACATTGTTTAAAAAATTAATTCCGTATTGCTTTTTGCAGAATAATGAATCTTTTTTTTTTTTTGTAAAATAAAAACCACGTTTTGTTTAGGGGTATGGAAAAATTCAGATAGATTTCTCAATTGCTCATCGAAAATGCAATTTAAAATATGTTAAATTTAATAGGAACTAATAGATTTTAGTTTCAAACATGCAGTAATTTTAATGATGAAAATTTAATCCATTCTAATAATAATTTTATGTTATCTTTTTTTTCAGTATTAAAGGATAGTTGAAGGAATTCTTTGTGGGTATCGAAAATAAATACTTATTTTTATTACATAAATTTGTGTGTTTTTATTACCAATTGTTCTTTATTTTTTTAAAATATATATTATTTGTAAAATTTAGTAATGGATAGCTTTAAATGTGTTGAATGTGATAAGACCTTCTATACAGTTTCGAACTTATATCGACATGCGAAATTGCTTCATAATAAGGTAAGTACAATTAAACAGGTAAGATGTATTATTTGCAGTGCAGAACTCATTTCTAAAAAGGTCTTGGAGGATCACATTGATTTGGTACATAATATTACAATAGAAAAGGATACTCGAACATTTGACTCTTTTAAAGATTTCAAGTTATGGAAAGAAAGCATTGAGAAGCAAACTAGTTCCTTGTATGTGAAGAATACTGGAAGTAAATCAGGGAAAACTGGTGGAAAAATAACCTACTTTTACTGTCATCGCAATGGTTTTTATAATGCAAGGGATGATAAGAAGAGAAATATGAAAATAGCTGGTAGCAACAAGATTAATGGAAACTGCCCTTCAAAGATGAAAGTATATGAAGACATTGAAAGCAAAGTGACTGTTGAATTCACGAATACCCATGTAGGACATGGGATAGATTTGAGACGGATGAAAATAACTAGAGAAGAAAAGGAAGATATAGCGAGAAAACTAGAAAATAAAATCCCAGTGGAAGCTATCTTGGATGATATTAGAAATTCTATCAATCAGAAACTAGAAAGAATTCATTTAATAACACTGCAAGATATAAAAAATATTAAAGAGGAATACAATATAAGCTCGGATGGTATTTTGGGTTCAAATGATGGGGTAAGTGTAAACAAGTGGGTTGAAGACTTGAAAAACAGAGAAGATTCTCCTATAGTTCTCTTCAGGGAAATCAATGGTACTATACTATAGGAAAGACCATCCTTAGATTCGCGTATAACAGATGAAGAAATGATTATTTGTGAAAATTGGAAAGTTTTGGAAAAAGAAGCACATGTGGATAATTTGAGGGCCACATCTATACGGACAGAAATTTCCAAGGAAGAATTCCAGAAAGAATGCATGCAATTAATAAATAAAGCATCCTCAGAACAATATGATAACGTTTTAACTCTTTTAAGAGATACTATCGATTCATCGCATTTATTGCCTGAAGCTAATCAAGAACTTTGAATATGGAGCCGTCAAATAAAAAGATAAAAACACATGTTTCAACAAAAAAGAATGTCAAAGTGTATCAACAAGTCTGGGGTTTTGACAGCAAAATCAGTATTAAAATGACTGGAAATTAAAAGAGGTGTTAATCTAATAATAATTTTAGAATTTTCAGGTATCCATGTGCAATATATGAAATTTTCTACTGTAGGTGTTTTTAGATCATAGTGCAATGCTGATTAACTAGAAGGCATTTAATGATTTATGCATATGTGCAATACATGTATGTTCCTTTTTATTATAGACAGTTTTAAGTCATTCCAATATAGTTCCTGATTCACAAGAAGGCATTAAAAAACATTTTGTCTATATATTTAAATTCCTGGCTAGTATGTAATGTGCAATATATATGTTCATGTTTACTGTAGGTTTTAGATCCACATGCTGTGAAAACTCTAGATTAACAATGTACTTATAATGGTTGATTTAAATAAATAAAAAAAGAATACATTTGAATTTTTGCAAATGGGTAACTGTAAAATATAACCTGGTTATATGCGTAAATTTAAAGTCTCAATAGTAATATTGAAACAACTTAAAATAAAGATTTCTTAACTGAATAAACTCTTATCTTATTTGCTATCACTTTCCCATTAAAATAGTTGTCATAATAAAGTTTAGTTCTAAATATTGCAAGTGATGTATACAAACCAAGACTTTAATATATTTTTTCAGAAGTTAATTTTGTTCCCTTTCCCAAAGATACCCATTTGTATTCACTTCTCTGTGGCTGCTACCTTGACATGGTAGAAAAGCTTAAGTATCATTTGAAATTTCAAACGGTATAACTAAAAGCAGTCTTAAACTAAGTTATTCATAATAAAATTTCAGTTTATGAAAACTAATTTAAATACACATTCTGTATTTTAATGTATTGCTCTTTATTTCTAGAGAGAAAAGATTTTTTTTTTAACTTAAATACACTTATAATTCAAATATTTTACGTATGGTCTTCTAAAAAAGGAACTTAAAATAAAATTTCTATAGTTATTCTAAGTTCTTTTTGGGTCTCAAACTACTTGATCAGTATTAAATAAGTCTGAGTTTAGCATCTTTCTGAATTATATAAATATGTCAAATTATATGAGGCCTACCACAAAATGTAAATATAGCTCTGTAATGACATCAGGAGTAGAGTAAGTTGTCTCAGAAAGTTTAATTAATGTTGTGGTTTATACACTTCTAAATCCCATAAAAGCAAGAACTGGTTCAAAAGAATGCATGTAAATAAAAATAATTTTGAATAAAACTACAGTTAACAAAAGCTCTTCAAACCTAGTTCATACATAAAATGTTTCCATTAACCATTGATTGTTTTTATTTTTTACTCTTTTTAATAATATTGACTTGTGTTGTGATATTAAAGAAAAAAAAATAATATAACTTATTAAAGAGTTGTCTAACATTTCAGATGTAAAAAAAAATTACTGTTGCATTATCATTTATATTTTTTTGGTGACAATCACTTATAATTTCCAATTTTTAGAGTAATAAAAATAGAATCAAATATATTTTTCTCTTTTCAGGAGAACATTAGTTAATCTTCTGTAGTAATTTATTTTACATTAACCTTGCATTTATCTGTCTTTATAAAGGGTCATTAATTCTCTCGTGTGTTTCTGATTAAAACAGTAATAGTACAGATTAAGACAGTCTTAATTGTGTCTGTAATTTAATAAATAGTATCTTTTTATAGAACCATGAATTTTTCATCAAACCTAATTATGTTAAATGTGCAGACATTTGATCTTCTAAGTGAATTTCTGTTATACCAAAATCTTGATTCTAGTTACAGTCAAATTTGGATGTAAAATTATCTATACCTTCATGGGCTGTAATTATTAATATTTCACTATTTGTGTACATGTGTGTTGCTCTTTTATCCTGGTTTCCACCATTTCATACTTACACCTTGGAAGTTCAGAAACCTGCCTTACATTTTCAAGTAAATAGGGAATATTTAAATGAAAGGAGTGAAAAATACTGCAAGGTAATGCATTTGACATATATATGTATATTAAAAAGTAATACAACTCAAATGTATGTAAATATCTGGTTTAGAACTTTGAAATGAGAAAATGTATACTATTTAAAAAGATAGTGTCCAAATTTATAAAGGTATGTTTTTGGAAAACTATGAGAAGCCAAAACTGTTATCTTGTACAACTTTATACTAAATTGAAGGTTAGTAATTTTCTGAATGTCATTTTTTATACATTAGATATTAATTTGAATGTAAAAAATATTTATTGTTATGTTACTTTGTTGGAAATAATTTTATGGATTATATACATTCTTGACTTATTTTTTCAGGGTACTCTTTTAATTTGTGTTTTATAAGAATTTTGTTTGATTGAGATACTAGCTGATGTTTTTTATTAGGCTACGTGTATTTGTTATTTTAGTCTTTTAAATAATATTTGTTAGTGGCTATTCAATGGACATCTATTGCATTAACTAATATTCATTTTAATTGTACATGTTAATTGTATATGTGTTTTATAAAAGTTGAAATTTTGTTTTTAAATAAAAATTTCCTTTCTACTAAAATTTTTCATTTGACTGGTTACTTTCACAAATAATTGAATTAATACATTGGAATAAATTTTTTTGGGTATTCATGAAAGTTTTCGGTTACCAAAATTTAAAAAAAAATACAAAAATTTAATGTGAACTAAGTTTTAAATTAAAAAAATAGATTTATATCTTTTGTTTGAAAGACAATATATTAAAATCATTACATAATTAAAAATGTTTAGCATATTTTTTATCTATCAGTGGTCTTCAAAAAGTGTTCCCGCCCTGGGTTCAAAAAATCAATAAAAAAAAAAAATGTATCAAAATGGATTCATGTTCTCTATGAAGTTTGTACGTTACAAATATCTAAAGCTCATCCTATTCTTTTAAAAATGAAAAATTTTTTTCTATATAATAACTTTTTTTTGCAACACTTTTTTAAAAATTTTATTATAATAAAAGAATAATTTTAAAATGTTTTTTTTATATATACTTCCCACTAGATTGTGAATATTTTGTTGTTTTTCTATCTGGGGTTTCCCGGGAAAAATTTTTATATTAATCACACAATTCTTGCAAAAAAAAAATATTTTCTTGAAAATGCCCTTTTACATTTGTGGAAACAACACCTATAATGGTGGAAAAGGCGGTTATTCGTTCACTGTTTGCTCGGGGCTTTTGGGGGCCCGGGCCTCGTAATTTGAACTATGTTTAAGGATGGATTGAGGGTGGGAAATCCCCCCCCTAGCTCCCCCCAATGGGAGGCATTTTCTCCAGATTTAATTGCATTACCCCCCACGGGTTTTAGTGGTACCCGGGGAACCGGGGCATCAAACTACGATCCAATACCTTTAACTAGGCCCGACCCCTATAATGAGGGGAAAAAGGGAAAAAAATCCACAGAGTTTATTTAAAATCTAAGAAAAGCTGTTAAATTTTAGGTTAAAATACACGGATTTCCACCAGCAATAAACATTTAAAGCCATTCAAAAAAATTGGGGTTTAAGTAAATATATTTTCAAAGTAAAATGGCTACAAAAAAAATAAATTTGGAACCACATTTAATGGATTCTTTAACTCAATAACCTAAATTTTTAAGTTTGTGTAAAAACATAGTATATATCCCCGTTCTAAATATAATGCTGGATCATGCACTTGAATCAAATTAAAATTTTCAAGGTAAAATTATTAAAAAAAACTTGACTTTTTAATTGCCCTTTAAAATTAAAAATACCTATAACATGTTGATTTACTTTAAATGTTATTTTGGGATATATTCTTAAGTATATATATGGGAAAGGGTTCAACAAAACACTAGTTCTAAAAGGGGTTTAAGGAAAACCCTTTAAAGTTCTAAAAGGGGTTTTTTGAGTTAAATAAGAACTCCTATATAAGAGTTAATATAGTATTTTCAGGTTTAAATCACAGGTTGCCAAATTTTTTAAACAAACATTGATAATTTTATTTCTTTTAAATACCTCACTTTTTTGTTTAACCAATTGCACAAATTATTAGTAAACCCAAAAATTTTTTTTTCTTTTTTTAAATATTTGTTATTAGGTCAGATATTTAAAACTAGTTATAAAACTATCAGGGGAGAAATATTTTAAAAATTTCCCTGAATGAAATTAGAAAAATATCAATGATTTTTTTAAATTAAATAGTTACTTTAGATACTAATCTTGGTTACTTTTTCCCGTACTTTAAGAAATAAGTCTCAAAAATTTAAATCCTTAATTTATTTATTTAAAACAATGTTTATCTCGAAATTCAAAAAAAACTTTTACAAGGATTTAATCTTTTTTTAAATTTTATAAGAACACAAAACTTTTGTAAAAACATGTTTTTATAAGACAACTCAAAAAAACAGAATGTACATATTATAAATTTAAGGGAAAAAATTTTTTTTTAAACATAATTTTATGTAAATTTCTAGATCATTGAATCTTATGCAACCTACTTTCCTGGGAAAAAAGTTATTTCTTTAACTTAAAAACTTTAGACTAGTTTGAAGGAAGTTTTTCGAAAAAGGGGGTAGATTATACATTTTAAAACTGGATAACTAGTTTCATATACTGAATTGCTTTTGGGGGGGAAACTCTTGTCTTTTTTCTTTTTATTCATTTGTGGCAATTTTACCTCCCAAAATTTTTTAAAAAAAAAACCCCATTTAATTAAAAAAAAAATGTTTTTAAAAATCAATTTTTTTATCATAAGTAAATCCCCTCCAAAAAAAATTATAATCTTCAATATTTCCTACCACTCCCAAAAAAATAAGTTTTTCTGCAGGATTACATCTCCTTTAAAATTTTGGATCTACTCTGTGCAGCATTATTCTTCCTGTTATTTGTATTTATAAGGAAATGAATGTTTTCAACTTTTTTACACTAACAGGATTTTGAAAAATTTTGGTTTACAAAAATTATAAATTTTATTGAAGCATTTGCATAAATTTTTCTTTTTTGAAAATACAAATGCAAGAAATTTAAAATTTTATATGAATATATATATATACTAATTACAATTTTAAAATAAAAATTATCTTTATGCTATGAACTTTAAAATGGAAATTTTTTTAGTTTTTTAAACAATTTAAACTTTAGCTGCAACTTTTGTTTTGAAGCATTTTTTTTAAATTTTTACTTTAAGACCTTTTTTTCTGTTAAAGGGAAAATTTTTAAAAAAAACCATAGCAAAAAATTTTTTTATTTTTTTGGAATAAATTTAACACCCTTTTTTTCTTATTTTGTATGATAATGAAAAATATCATTCCCAAAAATGCATTAAATGTTTAAAAATTTTCTTTCAAAATCAATACCTAATACTTTTCAAACCACATAAACATAAAAATTTTAAAATAATCATCTTAAAAATCAATTAATTTGAAATTTTGGGTATATTTAAGCTTCTTTAAAACTAATAGAAACCCTTTTTGCCCTCAAATTTTATTCCTTTCCTCTCATATTCTAACATACGCTTTACTACTATAGCATTCTCCGTTTTTCCTGTTCAATGATCTATTCTTCCCGCCAAAAAAAATCCCCTTTTTCTATCCAAAAAAACCCCATTTTCTAAAGATTTTCCTGCCCCAACGCTACGTCAAAAATATTAACTAGTTTTTAACCTTATAAAAATAAATTCCTGCAAATATCAGAGTTGTTCAGTTCTGAGTGACTACCTTTTCTATCAAAAGGAGAGCCAATCAGAGCACTAGCGTCTCAAATACAACATGGCGTCGAATCGTTTCGGACAGCGCATGCATTTGGTAAAGTTTATAGTGAAATGTGAGGGGAATGAATTTTTCTGGAAGCTCTATTGGATATGTAAGATCGTTGTATGTTCATGTTTCCCAAATGTTTTATGAAGGTTCAGTTAAGGGGGTCTGCCAAATGCACTGACATGGTTAAGATACTTTTATTCAGGCGTAAAACTTTTGTTGAGAGCGTAAATTACTCATATAAATCCGCCTTGAAAGGTAGAAATAGTCTAGAAATTTTAAAAATTTCAAAAATACATATATCCTTTTCTTCCCAAAATTTTTTGACCCATATTTTGGGAACTTTATTACAAAATCTGCAGATGGGCCCTTGTATGCAATCTAGGAAAAAAATTTTAAAAAGTTACTTTTTTGAATAAAAAAATTTACCACATAAACCCCTTAAATCACATAAAATACTTATTTTTGAAAAAAATATTTTTGCACACAAAATCCTTTTCTTAAAACTATTTTTTTTTGGGGGGGGGGGGGGGTTAAAAATAAAGTAACCCCCTAAATACTCAAAAAACCACCCCATACTCCTTTTTAAAGGGCAACGGTCAATACCTTGAATGGGGTTTGATCTTTTGTTTAAAATTTTTTAAATGAGGGAAAAGGGGAATTTTCGGAAGCTTTTGGGGGGGAAGAGGGGGGATTTATTTTCCCTGTATGGGTTCTTGGGGAAACAGTGGTTTAAAATTTTTTATCCCAGGCTTAAAACGGGGTGGCCAACTTTTCGGAAGAAATACCAGATTTATAAAAAAAAATTTAAAATTTGCCTTTTTAACATTTCCACCAAACAAATTAAAAAGTAAAAAAAAAAATTTTAACTTTTTTTAGGAATTTTACGCAAATACACTTTTTTTTAATCAAAATTTAAAAAAAGTAATTTTGCAAATTTTTAGGTTTTATTTTAAAAACTTTTTCGGTTTTCGTTAAGTTGGTAAAAATAAAAACAGAATTTGAAACATTTAATTTTAAAAAATTTTTAAACTTAGTTTTTATTTAATGTGGTTTTTTTAATCTTTTACCAAGATCTTTTAAAACTTTGTAGAGCAAAAAAAAATTGGGTTTTTAAGGTGACCTAGAGCCTTAATTTTTTATTACGTTCAAGCAGAAAACTTTTTCAAAAAACAATTTTTTGATAAATTTGAGCTTTTTAAAAACCCCATCAATAAAAAAGTAAAAATTATTTATTATTATGATTCAATTTTTTTTAATTTTTAGTAGTCTTTTGGTTTTTGGGTTAAAATTTTTCTTCCAGGGGGTTAATGCCCTAAACAGAATCTTTTTTTAATAGAACTAGAATTTTTGGGCTTTTTGAACCCCTTTTTTTTCAACCCTATTAAAAATTTTTTGTAAAGGCAATTTTAAAAAATTTGCATCGATTTTTTAATTTAATTATTTTTTAAAAATTTATTAAAAAATATTAATCTTGATCCGGGCCCACCCCCCTTCATTATTTTAGAAAGAATATGTATTTGATTTTTTTAAAAAAATAAGTTCCCTTAAATTTTAAACCGCATTGCACCCGGGGTTTAAACCTAAGTTTTTGTACCCCTTTAACCCAAAAAATTTTTTCCCCTTGACACATTTTTGAATATTAAAAAATTTTGAGGAAACTTTTTTAAAAATTTCCAAAAAAAATTTGGGATTTTTTTTAAAATTTTAAATTTTAAAATAAATCTGTGAAAGGTCAAAATCAAGTATTCCCCTTTTATTGATTTTTCCCCAACAAAGTAAAAAGTCACCCATTGAAAATATTTGTTTTGAAAGACATTTCTGAGTTAAATTATTCTAAACCCGGGAGTAAAAAAAAAATTTTTACAACATTGGTTTAAAAATAAAAATTTTTAAATATTTTTTTTAATTTAAAAAAGTTTTAAAAGCTTGAAAAATAAAAGTTATTTGTTGAAATAAAATTTTCAGTTTTTTAATGCAAATGACTTTTAAAATTTTGTTGCAAACTTTATTGAGAACTAATCCTTTTTGCATAAAATTTTAAATTTTTTTTCATTTATTTTTTAAAATTCCCCCCCCATTTCTAAAGGGTTCCCGGGGAATAAAAGTTTGAAGCCACTGTCGGTTGTATATTTTCTTAGTGGGTAAAAAAACCCGGAATTGTCATTTGATGTTTAGTTGCTCTCAAAGCAACAAGAGGGCTTTTGATCACAAACCTCAATTTTTTGAACAACGGTCATAACGGGAGAAACCTGAGCTGGCACCCCCTCTTTAACGACTCACCACCCCCAACGGGTGGATGTTTCAACTCGACAGTTTTGCGGTCATCCCTGCCCACACGGCGGGTTTTGTGGCTGGGCGAACTCGTGACAAAGCCAGCCACGATTCAATAAAATATACCACTCGGGTACCACGGTCAAAAAGTGTGTTGTAGATTTCGAAAAAGCAGTGCTTTCAAACTTTCAATGTTTGCGACCCAACAGTCAATTTCATCGCAGCCCCCCCTTCGACAATGTTTGAATGCAATTATAATGTATTTTTATGGTAAAACGACAATACAATACGATTTTTTAACTATAAACCGTACTAATTATCAAGATAAACATTTTGTATATGAAACCCCGGGGGAGTCACTAGTAATTACTAAACTTGTTTTAATTGAATATTGAAAAATTTAAATTTATTAAATATTGTGCAGTTTTGATACATTTATAAGTAGTGTGTATTACATCGTGTGAATGTGAAATTTCATTTGTTTCATTTAAGAATGTATTTCAAACACACACTTTATAATTATTTTAAATTGTAAATTATTTTATTAAATTGATAATTATTTTAAATCTTTTATTTTCGTTTTTTGCGATATGCTCCCCCCCCCCAAAGTAGTTATCACACCCCCCCGGGGGGAGGGGCCCCCAAATTTTGAAACGCAGCATAAAGATTTTATTTCGAGTTTTGAGAAACAACTTAAAACAGTAAACATGAAAAAAAAATATGATTTGAGGAAGAAAGCCGCGATTTCATATTCTCCCCGATGCAAAATAAAGATTTGATAATTTAGGTATTAAAATAAAAGAGAAAAATTGCCTTGTTAATAAATACTAGGTGTTGTACTTTTCTAAAATTTTAATTTTTTTTTTTTTTCACCCCCCAATTTTTTGCGCCCCCAAACTTTTGCGCCCTAGGCATGTCCCTAGCTCGCCAAGGGAAAAGGGGGCCTGAAAAAAGAGAAATTTTTGGAGAATAATGGGTTTTTTCAAGGAAATGGTTTTTAACTCATATTTTTACACGAAGCCTGTTAAAAAAAATTATTTTTAGGGGACAAAGCAATTTTATTTATTTATTTTTTTTTTGTTATCCCAAAAATCGTTTCGGTCACTTCATATTTTTGATTCCAATCATTTGAATTGATTTACGTAAGAGTTACTATGTTAATTAAATATTTTTTTAATAACCGCACAATTAATAAAAATTTTGCAAATTATTAATAACATAAAAATACAACTTTTAAATTGGGTTGAGGGGGGAATATTAACGTCGTACTTTTTTTTAATCGAGGATTTTTGGCAACCGATCTTTTATGAACAAAACCCAGAGGACGACACCCGCTCCCCCTCTACTTTCCCACCACACCCACTAAGGGAGGTTTGAAATGACATGTGGCGCGGGTCGGGGGTTAAGGTATCGGATCGTTGGCTGGCCTTGTCACAGTTGAGCCCAGTACCACTAAAAAACCCTCCTGTATAGGCTGTACGTTAATTTTTAGAGCTCAAACGTCCTCCCGTTGGGTTTTTGGGGGGAGATAAAGAGAGGGGTGCCACTCAGGTGTCGTCCAATCACTTTACCCTGGTTCTTAAAGTGGTCCGTCCCAAAAGCCCTCGGTTTTGTTTAGTGCGACGTTAATATTCCTACTATTCATCGTTCGGTATGGGGATTCGAATAATTATTTTTCTCGAATTCGAATTACATCGTTGATAAAAGTGTCGCATAACAATACACCGACATATTCTGTGTTATACATGTAAATGAAAATCAAGTAAGGGCATACTGTTATTAATTTTTGGGAACAATAATAATTTTGATGTTAATTCATTCAAAAACAATGAGAGATTAGCTTCAATAAAATTTTTAATTTAGTTTAAAAAGATTTTTTTTAAAAAAAAATTATAAGTCCTTTCCTAATTTTTTTAAACATATTGTTTAATTTTTACGATGTGTGTGTGTTTATAACCAAATAACAGTTTCCCTTTTTTTGTAGTACACAGAAAAAAAGGCCATTACGTGGTATCCCGTTTAAGAAAAAAGTAGATGGTGAAACAAATTGTTTTAAAATTTTAAAATTTTTGATTCCTTTGAAACACTCATCGAGAACTTTAAGTTTCATACGAGTCTTTTTTAAAAAAAAACGTCATTTTTCTGTGAAAATGGTCATTAGAGCACTTTTTCATAAATTGTTATAATCTTTTAACCACATTTCCATTTCTCATTTTATAAATTAATTTATTATTTCTGGTTTCATGAAAATACGACAAAACTTGTACAAGAATTCCATTTTTTAAAAGACATAAACTGAAGGCAAAAAAATATCTGGTGTCTCCCCCTTTTGGGCCCTCCACAATGGAGGGGAGGGATAAACCCCAAACTGGTTTTACGACTGCTTGACCCCCGTTTGCCCTTCTTTACTATTCAAAAAACAAAAATTTCTCATCGTACAATGCAAGAAAAATTTTGATTCTAGCTGTTAATGTTTCCTTTAGCTGTTCGAAAGTAATTTTTACTCCTCCCAAAAAATTTTTTTTTCTTTTTTTCATCCCAAAGAATCAGCTCGTTGGCTTCTTGATATTTTTAAAATCCAGTTATTTTTATTGATTTATAAAAGTTACTACGTTAATTAAATATCTTCAATGAATCAACCGGGAAAATTTTAGTAACATAAAAAAAAACATATACTAATAAAGGCTGAAATTCTTTAACAAAAATGTTATTTTATACATCGTATATAATTTCATTAATTCAAGTGATTAATATACTTTTATTGAACGTATGTAATGTATATGTATATATATATACTACGTTATTTTATTTAAAAGACCAATTTTAAACATGAAACTTTATAAATAATTAATTTAAATCCTTTTTCTTAGACATGATCATAAAAGATAATTACATACTTATAAAAAAAAATTTAAAACCCTTTTGCACAGAATAGTAACCATAAAATTTCAGTACCAGTAGTTCAAAGTGATGTATGACAATTAGACTTATTCTATGCTGCATATGTAAAGTAAAATTCAAAGGTCATACAGTTATTGACTTTTAGTAACAACAATAATAATGATTTATTATTAATACCATTACATTCGTCAGAGATTATCTCCTATAGATATAATTATATGTTAAAACGATTTTTGTCTCATGAAAATTACAAAACTATTTTCAACCTTCTTCATTTGGAAAAAACGCATTAAAAAAATTAGAGATTTACAGACATTTTAGTTTCTGGTTTATGCCTTTACAAATTTTATATGTGTTTTCCTCAGATTTTCATTTTAAGATATGAAAGGGGTTTTCTATTCAAGATAATTTTGAAATTTTTTGAAGATACTTATATATATATATATATCTGTTCCATAAAAGTTTTATATAAATTTAGATCTGAGAACTCGCTAGTTTTTTTAAAAATTTAAGTTAATATTTTAAAAATGTTCATATTTCTTTCCCGGTTTAAATTTAACGATATTCATGCTTTTCTCGGTTATCTATAAGAACAATAATTAAAATTCAACAAGGAAACAGGTTTTCAATTCCATACCAACTTAAGAAAGTGTAATAAAAAGGAAACTTAATTTGGAAATGAATTCGATGAATATAATATAGTCGGCCCCCCTTTTGGGAAACCCCTATCTTGGGAAATTTTTTCCGGAACCAAGAACATTTTTTGATTTTCTTTTGTCAAAAACCTTTTTATATATATATATATATATATAAATAGTAAATGTATTTTCCATTTATCGAACTTTTTCTCTTGGGATTCGATTTCTTTTCTCTGTTTTTGAAATATTTCTGACCACATGTGATTTTTAATGAGCAAGTAAAATCATTTGAAACATTGGGGTTGTTAAAAAAATACGCCTGATGAGGTATTTCGTGCACTGCAAAGATGCGAGGAATGAGAGAAAACATTTTTTTAAAACCCAAAAAATCAAAACAAAATTAACGACTTAACCATTTGTTAAATTGAAGGACACGCATTCTTAAAATTACTGGTCATAAAATATGCATGTTTAAAATTCTTGTAAGCTTAAAATTGGAAAATGTTATTCAAATTCGCGTTATAATCATAATACAAAAGTACTTTTTAAAGTTGGAAATATATATATATACTGGTATTTCTTTACAAAATTGTTTTTCCCCGTTTCCCCAGCCGAATTTTTTTTTAGGTAAGATATCTAAAATAAACTTACAACAAAAAAGGTGTGTGAACAATTAATTTTATAATAATGTATAGCTATGTGAATTTAAAATTTATTTTAAGGGGTTTTTTTAAACTATATTGAAAGATAAATCATTTCACGAAAATGTCATATTTTCATGCGTATTGCAAATAATAACATTAATTTGTAAAACAAGAAATAGATGTGTTTGAAAACAGAGTTATAAAATTATTACAATTATACAAATTATACTATTTGTGAAAAAATTGCGCTAGGTTATTTTCTTAGAAAAGTAACATTTTCTTGTGAAAGACTCAAATTGAAAATGATTATTTCCTGATATCAATAGAAATTTAAATACAATTTGTATCTAAGATATAAGCGAAAGAAATTTATTACATATCTATCAAAAAAAAAAAAATTGAATTAAAACACTAATACTAAAAAGATATCTGTACAAAAATAAAACTGGGGGTCTATCAAAACTTCCACCAAAATTAAAACTCTTTTTTTTTAAAATTTCCCTCTTTTTTTCTTAACCCCCATAAGTTTTATGATCCCCAAAAAAATGTAAAAAGTACTTTTCATTCCTTTTGGATATCCCAAAATATTTGCACGGGTTTAAAAAAAAAAAACTGCCATCCTTTCCACGGCAATTCTAAAGCACACTTTACAAAACAAAACACTGCACCCTTGTTCTCACCATTTGATTATGGTTTTAAAAGTTTGTTTATTTTACACAGCTGCGCATGCGTTCTGAAACCGACTATATCTGTCAATCATTTTTAACCACACCCCGTTGCTATAGTAACGACGGGTTATCTTTTACAAACTTTATCGCTCTGACGTCATCCGAGTTGCAAACAACGCCATCTGTTGGATAAAGGTAGTTTTTGAAAATATGGCCGTTCCTCTTAAAAGGCCCATTTCACAGTTAAAAAACCCATATTTGCTTGCGAGAAATGCTCCATATTATTTGAAACGCAGAAAAGCTTGAAAGCACGTACACTTGCCTCCGAAAGTATGCATATGGACGATCACTTTTTATATTCATGCAAAGATCTCTAATTAAATGAAGTCTCTCTGAATACTGTTATGAATTTTGTGTAAAGAATATTTAAAATAGTTAAAATAATTTATGCCTGGATGTGTAGCGTTTGTTAGCGATTCAAAAGGCGCAAACTTCGAGTGTTAAGTGTCTAGCCAGAGTCTTCCTCTCCCCCGAAGTCTCTGATTGGCTGACGCTTAACACTGACGTTTCGCTTGGGTGAATGATTTTATCTCGTTGATTTATTTTATTTTAAAAATTGTAATATTCGCAAGCAACGCCGTTCCTTATATTAAAATCATGATTGAATAGAAACTTGGAGAAATCTTTGAAATAGAGCTAAGTTGGCATAATTTTTGGCGAGTTCATACCCTACAGATTCTTTTGGAAATTAGTGAAAAATTCCACTAATATCACGTTCTATGACGCAAGTGAATTTTTCCAGAAAGATCCATGAGGCCTATAAATAGGGAGTAGCTCACCAAAACTGTCTTAGTATTATTTTTACTAGAGATTAGTAGTCTTGCCTCTTGACCGTTGAAGAGTCGACCAGCAATCAGTGGTGTAGCTACCAATGGGCTAGGGGTGCCATGCACCGGGACCCTCAAACTTAGGGGGGTCCTCGTACCTTGACCACCAAGCAAGCCGAACTTGCGATAATTTCTCCCAAATTTGTTATAAATATAAAAGGTTGCAATTTTAACTATAAAAATGACAGTTTAAAGTAATTTTGAACTAATAGGGAATTCCCCCCTAAATTCTTTCTGTTGTTTGTTTAGTGTTGAGAACTTTACTTATTAAAAAATTTATAAAACTTTCAATTTTTTTTTTTAAACTGTTACTTGAAAGTTCCATGAAAAATCTTACCATATTTATATTATATTTATATATTTATATCCAGGAAGAAACAGTTCTTTCCCAAGCTAAATGCTTCCAGTGGGACAATGGCACAGACATCAAAAGGTTCATTTAGCTTGGGAAAGAATTGTTTCTTCCTGGAACACTGAATTCTTGGCCTCACCTAAAGCATTGTGGACTAAGAGGTTTTTTCCGACCATTTATCAACGGCTTGAATGTAAGAATTTTGTTACTGATTTCAAGTTATCCCAGATTCTAACAGGCCATGGAAATTTTAATAGCTATTTATCTAGATTTAATTTAATTGGTAGTGATATTTGTTCTTGTGGTCAGGATGCTGAAACTGTGGAACATGTATTGTTGTATTGTAAACTTTATTTCTGTAAAAAAGAAAATTTTTTGAAAGGATTGAAATGTTTAGGTATTTCCTGGCCACCTGTTTTTTTCTTTGTTGGTTAAATGTACTGAGAGCCTTAATGTCTTAAGAAAAATTTGTCTACTGTATAGATTTTTAAGTTTATATATATTGGTACCTCCCTTTTTATATTTGTGTATAGATTTTTAAAGTTTTATATATATTGGTACCTCCCTTTTTTTTATTTGTGTATAGATTTTAAAAATTTTATATATATTGGTACCTCCCTTTTTTTTTTTGTTATTTCCACTCTTCCTTTTTTTTTTTTTTTGTCTTGTTTGTTTTTCTTTTCCTTTTT